>VIRR01000386.1:0-304362 GCA_008638375.1 Nyssa sinensis | reverse complement strand
GAGGGTGTTGGGAGGGGTGGACTAGGTATAGAGTACAGACGTAACCTTTCGTGTTACTTATACAAAGTGGCTGCCCTCAGACTCAAATCCATGTCTGTGCACCAGCCTAAGTTTTTATCTTTGCACCAAGCAATGGCTCCTTTGACAATAGGAACATGTAACATAGTTAAACTTCTTCTAATGCAGTTGTCCAAGGGCTAAACCTGAACTTCTTAGGTTTGAAAGTGCAGCAGAAGGTGAAGCAGTGAGTAGAACACCAAACTTGATTCCCTTGGTTTTGTCTCATTTACTCTGTAAATCAGCAATCCTCAATCTCTTGGGCACAAACAAAGCTCAAGCATAGGAATTCTAGGATGAAGAGGGGGGCTCTAATCATCACTGGTGGAATCATCTATTTACTTGCATAAAAAATATATATATATATACATTGGTGGAATTATTCTTGCTGGAGAACCACTTCAGAAGTGGGATGCAGCCCTCATGTTTTGGGTTTTGTGGAACTTATTAGAGAAAAAAAAATGAAAGTAGAAAAATGATAGGGTCTGAGGCTATTCACACTTCACAAATTAGCTAAGGGGCTCCACTTTAATAAATGAAATTTCAAAATTGTTCTTGATTAATGATGAGTTTACAAGTGTGTAAGGCAATTTAGTAATCTCATTCTGTAAATAAGCAACCCTTTAGCAATTTAGGGAGTACAAATAGCCCCCCCAAAATAATAGGCATCTTAAAAGGCTGAGTCCTGTATTATTTGCAAGACAAAACTCATCAACTCCTTAGTCATTTTTAGGACTTTAAAGGCTGTTTATGTTTTCCCCAAAGTTGAACAGGGTTTTGAATCCCAGAATTTAGCGTAAAAAGAACTAGTAAACATAATGCAGTTCCTGTATTACTTGTGTTGAAATAGGCTTTATTCGAAAATAGGGGATACAACCCTTTGCATATCGTCATGCCTTCCATTTCTGGCCATATTGTTTCTCTGGTCTCTGGGCACATACATGCATACATATATGTATATATATACACTTTACCCTCAACCAACCTCCTCTTTGGGAGGTGGAGGAGATACCACTTGAGCTAACGTTTCGTGGTTATATATGTACACACACACACACACACATATATGTATGTTCAAGGCTTCTTAGAATGGATTTTACAGAATTGCATTTTTTGTGTTTTACCTGTTTCAATTCACTTTGAAAAGTTGAACCTCGCATTTTTTTTATGATTTTCCTCCAGGTATTTTTTAGAAGGAATAGGAAATTGACTTGGTGATTGATTATATCTATTTAATAATTAACATGCAGCAACATAATACAGAGCTCGTTGTTGATATGGTGAGGCAACAGTTTAAAAAGCACATGCATGAGACAGATCCACAGAAGATTCAGAAGTTGAAGGATGAGTGAGTTTCATTTTACCTTGATTTTCATGTCTATGTATGCCTGTTGGGATTCTTGGGAAGGGTGGGAGGTGCAGAGTGGTAAATATTTTAGTAATCATATTATATCTCCGGAATGCATCTCACTTAATCGTTCTTCCTCCTTGGAGTAGGCCTGGGAAATGTGCGGGTTTGGTGGCTTTGGTCTGGTTTGAAATTGGGTTGGGTCAATCCTGAAATTCATCCTTAAGTAATCGGGGTTGGATCAAAATGAGTGGGATAGTAGGATACATACACGTGATTAATTCAGATTCGATCCATTAACCAAGACCTGACACACTTTTGTTTTCCGTGGGGGTGTCCCTCACGCTACCACATGGTTTTATTTGCTAGACTAGAAACTGAAACAGAAAATAATAAAAATGCTTTATTATTATTATTATTATGGGTTGTTGGTTCTTCAGGATAATATCAATACTAGAAATGATTTGTTTTTGAATTAAGATAAAAAAAAAAATTAAAACAAAAGCCAAAAATATTCATATCAACTTCACTTTAGCATTTGGAAAGAGCATGCTGTAAAGCCTCCTATTTAGTCATTTCAATTGGATGACCAAACGAAGCAAAATATGCAGAAATCTACCTAAATAATTGATGAAAATAGGCAATGAGTTACTAGATGTGACTACAACTTGCAAAATGTAAACCAGCTGACAATGTTACATAGAAGAGAATAATAAAGATTAGATCATGAATGCCATATTTCAAGTTCAAAGTGAACTCTGAAACCATCAAAACAACAAACAAGAAAATAAAACAAACCCTGCAACATTGGAACACGATGACCCAATAGAAAATATCCACACCAAAAAAAAATTACATTCCATAAACCGAACAGAACCCTTTCTGTATATCCAATTAGTAACCAAAGCCATTAGGTCTCCTACTGATTCCTTCATTTTTGTTGTAATTCCTTTCCTCCTTCGTCATCAGCAGTTGCATTCTGATATTGAGACGAAGTTGACTCCGAGCTTACTATCCTTGCCATCTAAAACAGACAAGAGATGTGATGACTAGCAAAATCAAGTGAGTTGAATCTACAACTAATCAAATACAAACAGTTAGTTCTAAAATTAAATCATAATAATGAAGACTATTATAATTATTTAATCAAGAACATATGAAAAAATTCTAGCATACTCAAGCACCTGACCTACATTGATAGGCGTGAACATAATAATTAAACTTTGTTGAACTTCTTTGGAGAAACCTTTCACCTTTTATCCTTGTTAACATAACTGATCAATAAATATCCATAGCAAAAATTATATCATTTTTTCTTAAATTTGGGGTACATACAGATGATATTGAACTACAACAACTATATGCCTAGAGAGGGGTGGAGAGGGAGAGTACCCAAAAGAAAATGAAAAATGGAACACCAAAAAATACAAAAAAAAAAATGTCCTCAAATCCTTGCATCCAAAACCTAACTATCTAGAATACAATATTTATTGTGAGATCATATCCTCAGTCGTTTGTTTATTCAAGTCAACTCTCATAGTCCTTTGAAGCTATATCTTGTAAACATTTATTATTCCATTAAATGCAAAGAAACTGAGTTAAAAACAATTAAGTTGTTGCTATTTGCTATAATGCCCAAGTGGAAAGCATTTAGTACACTCTTGTCAGCGTTCTAAAAAGACCAGTAAGGTTAGGGAAAACCAATGGTAAGGTTGGCTTGAACTCTTTGAGTCTTGAATTCTCTCAAGCACAAGGGAGAGTGGTAGACTGAATGACAGGCCTGGAAATACAAGAACATGCCTGCACAGGAAAGACTGACGAGAACCCTATTTCAGATAGGGTGGATGATGCTACAGCTTGAGGTGGCGATGGCTAGTCACATAAGCTTAATAGAAAGAGGCAGAGGTGTGGTGAGATTGATGTGGACGAGGAATGAAACTATTCTTTGGGTTGCGCAGACATTGGTGGAAGCTTAATGGGGTTCCAGAAGTTTTTTTTTTTTCAAACCCGAGAGGTTTAAGGCAAGGAGAATCTCATTTGCCGCTTTTGTTCACTCTTATTATGGAGATTCTGAGTCGGATGATGGATAAGGTGGTTGCCGGAGGTTTTTGACTGGCTTTAGGGTTGGGATGTGAGGGGATCTACCATCTTGGTTTCTCACGTGTTTGCGGATGAAACTATCTTGTTTTGTGGTGTTGAGGAGATTCAAGTGTGATATTTGCAATGTATTCTCATGTGCTTTGAAGCAATCTCTTGCCTTGACACACGCTCACGATTACAGATTCATATTCTTTTTTTCCTTCTTTCATCGAGTGTGTAGGATCGGGCGACTAATTGTTATGTGCTTATATGCCATGTTTTGATAGCACTAGTATTTAAAAAATTCTATTTGTATTTTCTGGATTTGCAGTGCCGCAAGGGGACTCATAAATCACATACTATACGAGTCCGAGAAGATGACTGGTCGTAAATTCAGCAAGAGTTCTTGATGTTGCTTCAAAAACGTACTTGTAAGATTACCACTGATTGTGGTGGCCGGTTTGAAGTTTCTACCTGCTTATTAGAATAATAAGGCCAGAGACTGGATGCTTCCATGGGTGCCTCTTTTGCACTTCATTTTATTGGTGTTTGACTATTATGCTGCATGAGATTTGCATGGTAGCTTTTCAGAGGTGTTCACGTGGCACTGAAACATTCAATATACATTTTGAAAATGAAAAAGCCCAAGTTAACCGAGTAAGGCGTAGAATTAGCTTGTAAGATGATGTGGTAAGGTTAATGTACTGCATCAATGTTCTTGTGCTTTTCTTGAAACAAAGTGCTTGCAGATGGTCCGGATTCTGGGAAACATTAATCAATCGACCAACATTTTACATAACAAAATGTTGGATGAGATTTATACTTGAGAAAGCAACATTTTACTTGCCAGAAGAAAGAGAGGAGCAGCATTTCACAATTTCCATTACCAAAATACTTCTAATATTGGTTTTCCAAGTTAATTTTTGGCAACGTGACTACGTGTTGGAAGGTAGGGGTGTCAATTTTTAACACGACACGACAACACGACTCGAATATGATATGAAATTAACGGATTTGGGTTTAGCATAAATGGGTTTGAGTCATAAACGGGTTTACACGTATAACACGATTAATAAACAGGTCGAGTT
Organism: Nyssa sinensis; assembly: GCA_008638375.1. Lineage (NCBI taxonomy): Eukaryota > Viridiplantae > Streptophyta > Magnoliopsida > Cornales > Nyssaceae > Nyssa > Nyssa sinensis. The sequence goes on along the minus strand of VIRR01000386.1, from coordinate 299,790 downwards.
TGGTTTTACTAGTGTTAACCCGTTTAACATGTTTAATTATAAAATATATTATGAGTTAATGTAATTCATTTCACATCAAATATTTATCAAGGTTTTGAGATTTTTTATTTATAAAAGAGGTTTCTACTTTGATTTGGTCCATATCTAAAGTTACTAAACTTGAAAATTATCTATACATATTAAAAGATAGGTAAATTTTTTTATTTAAAAAATAAAAAAATTAAAATAAACGGGTTAAGTGTGTCAACACGTGTAACTTGTTTAATAAATGAGTTGGGTTTGGGTTTTGAAATTTGATACGATTAGTTAATAGTATCGGGTTTGGGTTCACACATATTTTGAATAGGTATACTTTGACACGATTCAAACACGACACGATAACACGAATTGACACTCCTATTGAAAGGCATTCATTGCAATGGTACATGTACAAAGACATTTCTATGTCAAACCTTGTACCTAAATTAATAGTTGGAAGGCTTTAAGGAGAGGATACTTCAAACCACCCATCGTCTTGTTTATAGCACATCAACCTCCCTTGAAGATCATTATTGATTCCGGCGAAATGGTACAATTTTAACTTAAACTTGAGATAAATGAGGTGTGATGATTGTGGCTTCAAGTCAATTGACCCTTCCAGCGAAGGGCTGTGATGTTTTGTTTTCACACTGCAAGGTGAAAATTTTCCCAAAAGTGAAATCACGATTCTAATTAAGCTGTAAAAATCTATTTAGCACACAGATCACTCAATCAAGTTAGGGCCCCAACTTTGATATAAATGTTAATTTTTTTGGTGATTTAAAAACACGGTATTTTTTTTTATCACTCAATCAAATATATTATAAGAAAAAATAATAAAAAATTCTTAAAATAAAATTTTATTTTGGACACTCATTGTGTACTCAAGATCGGTTCCCAAAAGTCCGATCTTGAGTATAATAGAAATTCTAGAAGATTCCCAAAAGTGAAAGTTGCGATTTTAATTAAGCTGTCAAAATCTGTAGATAGATTAATACTTTAGCGCAAACATCACTCAATCAAGTTGAGGCCCCAACTTTGATATAAATGTTAATTTTTTTGGTGATTTAATAACACAGTATTTTTTTTTATCACTCAATCAAATATATTATAGAAAAAAAATAACAAAAAGTTCCTAAAATAAGTTTTTTATATCTAAACTAAAGCATCCAAAGAATAAACTATTACTATCAAAAAGTCAAACTACAAACTTTCATCTTAATACCGTTAAAAAATATTAATAATTAGACTAAAATAGCTTTTAATATATATTTCAAAAAATACTAAAAAGTTGATAAAATAAATTATTCAATCCAATAAAAAGCATAACATTTTTTATTTATTTAGAAGGTCTAAAAAAATCACTTCATAAAATGTTATGATTTTTTTTATTGAAGAAATTATTTTATATAGTTTTTAATACCTTTTTTTTTTTCCAAAATGTATTTTGAAAGGCTATTTTAGTTTAATTAATAATTTTTTTTAACGGTGTTAAAATGAACGTTAACAATTAAACATTTTGTATTAATTTTTTTTTTTTTTTTGAATCTTTTAGATAGAAAAAATGTATCATCAATTTTGGATTGAAAATTTTATTTTAAAGACTTTTTAATAATTTTTCCTATATTGTATTTTTTCAAATGGGAATTTTATTTCATATCTTGCCACTCTTGGACTTTTACAGTTGGCCTTGGGGCTAATTTACAATAACACAAGAACTCCATATTTATACATATACAAATAGAACTCCATGCCAATGCCTTCTTTGAAAATTTTGAATTACTTTTTCTAACAGGAGCTGAGGAGGATGGTGTATAAATTAAGCCTAAATAGCAAAGTGTTAGACCCCTTTCTACTTGATACGGCGGCATGGGCATGGGAAGGCATGCCATGCCTTGAGGGCTTGACATGGAGGGAGGCATGCTATGCCATTGGAATAACATTCAAGAGTGGAATGGGATTCAGGAGGGGAATAACATTTAGGGTTTGAATGACATTCCGAAGTTGGCAAGTTGGTGAGCCTTAACCAATGTCAAGGCCAAGATAAGGGTGGCCTGTCATGGGCATCCTTGTGGATATGTTGAAGATGTTCTAAGTGTTGAAGGAATACTTAGACAATCCAGAGTTTGTGCAGTTGATGTGCATGCCTTTGACAGCAAGGGTCAAGGTTGTATTTTGTGAACACTTTGCGCATTATTTGCCTTTGGCAAGACTAATGCACACAGGAGGAGGACCTGGTTCTGCAAGCGGCTGTATCCACTCTTGTCAGAGTGATAAATTTTCATAAGACATATATAGGGGGGAGTACCTCCTTGAGGCGCCCATGGGTGAGTGTCCTGTGCGGCTAAGGAAGACCAAGACATGTGGGGGGTGTGGCTTGGCATTGAAACTTGTGGTTAGTGCAGACCTTGGTGCAGCAGTGTGTATGTGGACTTAGCTCGTGGCAAACACAAGTGGGGCTGTAGCAAAGACAAGGTAGTTGCGGGGCAATTGCTGGTCTGGCATAAGACAAGGCTATCTAAGGGCAGACAAGGGCAACTGCCATGCTATGCTGGCGCGTTGATCCAAGGGCTAGCATTGAGTGCAGTAGTGAGATGAACTACTTACACATATGTAGCGCAGATCGGTAGCTTCAAACAGCCCTAGCAGTTGGGGGTGTCAACTGCTAGGACAGGTGGCTGTGTGCTCTTGTTTCTGACAGACCCTAGCAGTTGGGGGTGTCAACTACACTGTCATGTGCATGTCACAGACACCATGATAGCTCTATATATTCTGTCAATATATATGTGCGTGTGTATGTATTTGCAGAGTGTGTGGTAGGGGCTGGTTGGTGCCAGCAAGCCCTTTGGCAGTTGGGGTGTCAACTGCCAAGCAGTTGTGCATGGCTGCCTATATAATGCATGCATGCTAGGGTTGCGAGGGAGGGAAGCACAGAAGTATATACACAGAGGTGTGGAGAGGACGAATCAGTGGGAGATAGTCTGTTTTGTAACCCTTGGCCGAGTGTCCTTTGTATTCAATATTTGAGTATAGTGAATAAAAAAGGTTGGGAGTCTTTCCCTGTAATGGCTGTGCTCTTTATGTGTGTGCCTTAATTCCTGTTTTCATTGAATTGTGCAAACCCTACTGTGTTGAAATCCTATTCTAGGGCTTCATCCTTTCTTTGGGTTGTGTGGTTGGCTTGTCAAGGCAGGTCTTGACGCCGCACAAGCAGAAAAACTTGGTTCAGATTTTGACTCAGTGACACCAAGCAAGGTGGGCATTCTCTTCAGTTAAGAGGTTCTATTGAACTTTGTTGTGATTGTGCTTGCATTCATGTTCAATACAATAATTAGATTAATCGCATGTGCAAGAAGAGGACATTGTCGGCCTCATCTTGAAGGTCTAAGTTCCTCAAATTCATTAAGATTTAGGTTTCACAATAATTAAAGCAGGCATGCCTACAACTACAGGATCATGATATGATCAATCTACTTTTATCCTATTCCAAATGAACAGTTTGTTAAAGTTGGGTCTCTGACTGAATATTGATTGAAGATATTTGTTTCTATTAAAGAGCTTTCTTTCATTGATGATTGAAGCAGACAACAGAGCACTCAGAAAAAATTAAAGAGAGATTAAAAAATCATTAACAAAAGGGACCTACAACACTAATGACATGATAGTTACTGTGAATGTTCAATTGGTTAAATTCCCCAACATTCCTATCTATGCAAATTTACAACTTTGGACCCAACTTCCTCCTTCACATGAAAAGGTTTTGTGAAAGAATTACAGCCGCTGCTTTCCATCCATTTCTGTTCCCAACAGCTTCTTTTCCTCATTTCACTTTCCTTTTTCAAATCCACACCTTTAATCTTTTTACTGCAGATTGTCCCTTCCACCCTTTTTCTGGCTTCTGCTAAGTGGATTCAAAAGTGGGCAGACCTCAATCAGGCTCATTGTTTCAGTGGGGTTCATAATTTCTTTTTCTAGCATTAGGTGCTAAGAATGCTCTTTCAATCAGCTTCAGAATCTCTTAGCTAGTAGTTTTATTGATCTTCTATACATACATGTTTTTCAATCGTTCTTCAATTTACAAACCCCTTGCAATTGAGAGAAAGTGCCATTTCTGAGGTTGAAACTTTTAAAGAAAAAAAAAAAACAATTGTTATTGAAGTAAGGGAATATGGTTACCTATTACTTTCTTTTTAAAAGAAAAGCCACTTGACATTGATCATTATAAGTCATTTTAGTGGCTTTTAGAAGTCATTCTTCCATGTATGGCTCTAGATCTACTAAAAGTTATTTCTTTACCAAGTCTTTATGCTAGAAAGAGGAGCTGACTGATTAAACAAACCCAGGAAAAAAAAAGGTAAAGAAAAAGGAACATGAATTATATCACTACATCCAATGACATGATATACTTATAATACACAAGGTACTAGTACTGGTGTGCCAAATATCAGTAGTTTGCAAAAGGAACCTCTTTTACATCTATAGTCTGATCCAACTTGCTGAAAAGTTAAATGTTTTATCTCTTCTATAACTTTCTCCTATTTAGTAAGTTTTTACTTCTCATTTCAACAGTAGGTTTCCTTTGTTTCTATACAAAATGACAACAATTCTGGCACCAATAAGTTGGTATGATTCCCAATTCTCTGTTCCTTGCTGTATCTCTGACAATGAAGGGAGCAGAAGGCTCCATTTGTTTATATAGCCATCATTTTATGTTGGTGATGCATGTACCTTGCATAGTTGCATGCTTTCATGGTATAGATAAGTATGATGTGAAAACATTACGTTAAGAAAAAAAATAAGCTACATTAACTATGCTACTCTCTGTAAGTAAATGGTTCTGTCAGAAACCTACATCATAAAAATTTTATTTACTTAATAAATTTGGGGTTTTGCTATTTGCTAGCAAAAGTGCCATAATTACTAATTAGGGCAAGTTGGATTGGGCCAAATCCCATGTCATGGACTGAACATTACTGTACTGACCTTTTGCTTTCAACTGGTACTGTTAATTGATTCTTTATTCTTCTGCTGTTGATTGATTATGTTCTCATGTTCTTTATGATAAGAAATGTCTTTGTTTGTTTTTAAGTGTGAAAGTAATCTTCAACATGGTCAGAAGATCCAAAATGGCACATACAATCTTGTTGCATAACCAAATAATTTGTCACAAAAGATAACAATTAAAATTCAATACTATTCTTGCTGTAATATATGTTTACAGGTATTCTCCCCTTAACAGGGTTTACAGAGGTAGAAAAGTATGCATCAATGACAGCTGAAGTAAAAGAAACAAGCAAGGAATGCACTGCAAACTAAATAAATATTCATCATATTATTCCTCACAATATTTCCTTTGGCAATCGGGTAATTAATTACAGCCCATACATAAGCTAATTCATATTTAAATTCCAGCCTACTTTTTCCCCAAATTTGAGGTTCTTGCTTCACCAGTCCTCGGACTAAATGGTCCTCTTCCACCAAGCCAAGGACTTTGATCCCCTCTGAGTTCACTTACTCGAGGGCTGTATACCTTATCTGAGAACGGTGGGCTCTGATGGCTTATGAAATCTTTCGCTGGTGTTGCAGTAGAGCTTGTTACCTTTGGACTGCACATACGTCTAACCTCACCTCGGCTTCTTGTTAGCATCCCATCTAGAATCTCCCTATCATCTGCAAATGAAGCTCTTGAACCCATCTCTCCCTCCTGCCAAGAACACATCAATGGACACTACATATAAGCAAAAATGAGCCACCGCATAGAATGTATGTAACCCAAATATATGCCACAAAATATATCAGGTCAATAATTGTATTCAAATGTCACCAGTAGATCCCAAATATGTTTTGAAATCCCAAATGTTTCTTTTAAATTCTGTCAACTTATGGACAGAAACAATGTTCTGTAAGGGAGGAAATTCCGTGGTTAGGCTGATTGTTAGCAGTATACAATCAGAAAACTTACAGTTGCAAGGTTGAATGGTAAAGCTGGTGACTCTTCATACTCTGCGGCATCCAAATCTTGAAGGTGCACCCCTTTGAAAAACTTGGGCAAAAGGTATTGTCTCACAGGAACCAGAAGCATGATCATTAAAGGGAACAGAACCCCAGCAATTGGAATCCATGTAATTCCGAAACAGATAAGCAAGTAAGCAGTCTGGAAAATTGTGAAAAATGCAATTGTCCTGAAAGGTACAGTTTCCACAAAAGTGGCATGGTACTCCTCCAAAACTCTGGAAAAAAAAATAGTAACAATAGCAGAAAAATATACTTCATTTAGTTTTCCAGAAAATTAAGAGAAAAGTAAAAGGACAAAGTGAAGATAGATTAAAAAAGTGGATTCAAGAGGCTACTTGAATCTTCTGCTTGGAGCAGTAAAGAGTAGCAAGATCCGCTCCCACAACTGGTTTCCTGGTAAACTTTCAATGGCCATGTAGGCAAAATAGCCCCAGAGCACTGAGGTTGGGATCTTTTTGAGGATAGGCATGGCAGCGACACATCCTCCCACCATTATAGATTGGAGCAAGTTACTTAGCCGCTGCTCTTTCACCTCAACTGGCAATAAATCATCAATCTCCTTTTCAACATCAAACACTCTCTCATCAACTGGGACATCTATGTTCCCCATGCTCGAAGCCAATTGAATTGTTGACTCTTTCAGTTCCTTAAGTCCCTGTTCACAAAATAGGTTTAGGCAAGGTTCAGTGTAATTTTTGGCATCTTACTGAAAAAATAAGAAAAAAACTATCAAATTAATTTTTAAAGTGAAATTGTTTATCATTTCATCTGAGAGTTAATTTCCCTTATACAGAATGTGATATAAGTTATGAATAATTAATACAAGTCCACAACATATGGCCATATCAGGGCTTTTTTCGAAACCAACACTAATATAGTCATGTGGAATTTTTTGTTATGTTTCCAAACTATTTATGAAATCAAAAAGGAGCAGTTCTATGCTATGTGGAATATAAATTGAAGATATGGATTCATTACACGAGCTGACGGCTCCTGGTAAATCAATGGAGTCTGCATCTGTTGATAAGCTTCTTGCATGCTCCCATACACTTGTGCCAAACTTGCATTTTTACCCATACATTTTCGTGCTGTTGCTAGAAGTCGTTTGCGAAGCAGCTGTGCACAAGGCCAAAATTAGAGAACATAAATACATACTGCTCTGTATGGGCGTTACTATATTTGTAAGTGTGTATATTTTTATGATTTCATTGAACTTGACTTTCAAGGGTATATTTAAAGGGTAATTGAGTTGTTAGTGAGATTGCAACCTAGTGAACAATATGAACATATACAGTGGTTGGAAATTCTTATATTCATCAGCAAAACAAGAAGCCTTTTGCTATGGTTGATTTTCCTACCTGGTGCTTAAGTGTAGCCAAACTCTTGGTATGCATTGGGGATTGTGGAATGACACCATTTGATGGAGGGATTCCAATAAGACCACACAATATGACCTGCATTTTAGTATCAAGATTTATTATATATAACTAGATGAAGTTCAGTGAAGCTAGTGATCTAGCAACATATCAGACAGTAACATGGAATCGTGTTATAAAAAGAAAAATAGAGGTGTGCAGGAAAAGGAGATTTGCATACCATGAATCCCAAAAGAAGTAAATCATAATGGAAAGAAGGTGGTTTTCTCAAATTGAAATCCTTTTGCTGAGCAAGTTGAGATGCTACACTGTGGTCAAAGTAATAAAGCACTGCAATCATAGTTGCTGGGATAAAAGCTCCAATAATGTAGAGAACTGGCACTTTTAGCATATCCTGTCAGTTTTTAGCATAAATGAGTAATATGTCGTTCAAGTTTTAAGCACAAGTCAGTAATAGACCCTTCTGTATAAAGAGAAGATTTCGAAGTATGGCATCAAAAAACTGCGGCTCTATCAAGATAAAGAACCATAAAGATATGCAACGCCCTGTTAGACCTTTATGACAGTCCAGTTATCATATGCACCCAGCGACCATGGATTTGGGCTGAAGAGACGCCTTGGGATTCCTTTTGGAATACTTCCAGCTGGTATAAAAGAACCAGCTGTCCAGATGAGAACCATCAATGGTACACCATAATCTGCTATGAAGCCTCGAAGCCAACCTGTGATAAGGAGAAAATATAGCCTATGTCTTGAAAGAAAACATGACATCGAATTAGAGCAAAATGGAAAAACATGATTTCTGCAGCCGAGTTTATATGGTTAGAATAAGGCTTTGTGTAGTTGAGTTTAGCATAACCATACACAATATAAGTTGCAGGAAGGGAAAGTTAACAGATTCTCTAAAGGAGAAGATAGCATCATCAACGAATCCACATGGAAGAGGAAGATTTCTTACGACAAGGGGACAAGATTGCTTAACTCAACCACTACATTTGTATTAACCTCAGTGAATTGTTGACTGATAAAAATTTCATTTTTTCCTGTCTTTGAATATGGAACTTACAGTGATGTAAAGAACAATTTCATTTCATCTAAGGTATTTCAAAATGCAACAAACTTACCAGACCCATATCTCCAAGATCTTGCCTTTCGGCTTCTCAATGCAGTAAGCAGAAGGCCAAATGACAGAAACAAAGCAAACATCCCATTTGCAAACCTCCATGAAGGCTGAAACTCTGTTAACTTTGAATTTTCTCTTTTGGGTATGCAAAACTCATCAACAAGTCCCTACATCCACCAGTGCATTATATGAACACCAGAAACTACTAATTCACACATAAACAATTAAGTTCTCAAAGTATCCTTTAGAATGAAATTCCAATCACTTGAGTGACGAGTATAAAAAATAAAATTGCAACTTCCATTGTCAGGACAATAAGACATGGAAAACAAAATAATAACAATAAACTAGTTAAGAAGATAAAGAGTTATATCCCTTACTTTGATGGCTTGCTGCATGAAGAGCATTGCAATAAGTAGGCCAAACAATTCCCCCGCAAGACGAGTAAACCTATTAATAATGGAGCAAGCTCCCAAGACAGCCAGAAGGAACAGCAAGATTGCAGTCCAAATACATACCCTGTCCATCCAAATTGACATATAAACACTGATTTTAAAAAAAGGGAAAAACACTTAATTTCAAAAAAATTAAAAAGAAAAGAAAAACAATCAACTTCCAAATTGATAAATATGAGGAGAAACTTTTCAAAAACACTTCTCGGAGTAAACAAGAAGAGACACAGTACCATCCAGTCCAAGCTAGAAAGAGCTTTGGTCCCAGATCTGGTCTATCTTTAGCAAAGTTGTACATAAATGTGTACATAAGTACAGTTGGCTCTGCAACTCCAAGAATCAGCAACGGCTGTCCACCTATGATAGAGTGTATAATTCCACATAATGCAGTAGAAGCTAATGTCTGGACCTGCCGTCAGCAACCCATCTGTCAATACCAGTTAATGTGTAAAAATCATGCATCAATGCACCACTTTCAACTGACTAGAAATCGTGGGAAATGTAATGGAAATTGAGCAACAGAATCGAAATTATAATATTGATGTGTTATTGTTACCTGTATTTCTTGCCAACTGTTCACCAAATGATATAACTGGGATTGCTGAAGTGAAAAATATATACGTTGTCGGGGCCAAAATCCTAAAAACAATGAAATTTATCACCCCAGCTAATAGTTTCAGAGGAAGGTGAATTGAAAAACAATCAAAGATTGAAAATTAAATAAATAAATCTTCCACTTTGATATTATCTATGTCAGACCTCGCACTTGTATTAGTATTTGGAAGGCTTTATCATGGCAGCGGAGAAATATACCTGAAACCTGCCTTGAAACCACTAGTCCAGTCTTGTTTATAGCACATCAACCTCACTTGAAGATCATTCTTGATTCCGCGAAATGGTACAAAGTTTTCTTCCATTTTTTTTTTTAATTTAAACTTAAGACAAATGAGCGCCTCCTTCAATGCTCAAAGAGAAGGGATAGACTAACACACAAAGATTGCAACAGAGAAACAGACCTCACGATGTCCGGGCTATTGAGTAGGTGTTTGACACTCTAAAATCCTAAGTAAACTTGACGCAAGTTTAGCGAAATTTAAACATTTTAAAGGTAAGGATTTAAAATCAATTTAAATCAATAATATTCCTGTTAATTTAAGATAACCCAGGTAGAGAAAGACAGATTTGTGCAATAATAATACAACCAAGAACGAAAACTCACAGCAGCATTACATTATAGAAATCGCGCACAAAGATTTAGGCTTATGTTTAGACAAAACGGGCCAAGCTTCAGTAACCCACGAGAATAATAGTGCAGAAAACTCAAAATGGCCAGAGCATTGGATGATTAAGATGCAAACATAGCAACCCTTTTGCTTGTTTTGAAGTTTTTATAGCTTCAGAAACAATGTACGCACACACAAGGTCTGAAAGGAAACCTCCAAATTTATAAGCTTAAGAAGGGTTGTTGCAATGTCGGCTATAGATTTGATGGTGAGTGTAGTGTGAGTCAAAAGGGAATAAAAGGAACTTCACTATCAGTGCTCAACACAAAAAAAAAATGTAATGTAAAGTATATAATAATAATAAAATGAACCCAGAAAAGCTAACAACAAAACGGATCAAGAAATAAATGTAAAGAAAGCAAAAGAGAGGAGATTCAGAGTAGAGGCAATGTATAATACATACCAACTCAAGAAACTAGAGAGAGACAGCCCACTGACAAGCTGGCTTGAAAGGAAGCACCCAAGGTGCTTCTTTGGTCCATAAACAGGGTTTTCAGATTGATTGTCATTATATCTATATGCTGCATTTCTGCAATATTTTTTCCCAAAATGAGAAGCATTTGGTTCTATATTTTTATATTTGTACAAATAATGATGTAGAAGTTTATTATTTTACTTGGCCAATTAAACAATTTTGTGGACCGCCAGACAATAAATAAATAACAAATTTGTGGTACAGAACACCATGAGTTTGTCACTATAAATAATGTGAACCTTGTACATGTAAGCAACCATTGATTCATTTCTCCAATCCGGACACCGAAGAAAAGGGGTGCAAGTTGAAATTTGGGTAAGGGTGTAAATGAGTTAAGGGGAGACAAATGGAGTGGTGAATTATTCAACATCGATTCATTAAAATAAACGAGTTTCAAATTATGTTTAAACTTGATTTATTAATTTTTTGAGCTGATCTTAGAACAATCTTTTAATCAAGCTGATCGCTGATCAAACTCAAGTAGTCTTGATTTTTATATAGTATTAAACTATTTTTGATTTAAAGAGATGAACTCGAGCCTAAGCTCAATAAATTAACGAGTTTCAAAATATATTCGAGTTTAATTTGTTTATCTTGCAAGCCAATCCTAAACGAGTCTATAGTCAATCACAAGCCAAATTTGAATAAACCGGCTTGTTTTACTACCCTAAATTTTGAATTAGAAACTGAAGAATACCCAACATCGACCATTTTAATAAGTTTGTTATGAAAAAATTTAAATATTAAAATAGAATATGTCAGAATTATATAATTATAAATCATCTTGTGCTGCATTTGCTTTTCTTAAGTACACATTATGCAAGCTCTCAAATGAGCAGCAAATAAAAATAAATGGTAAAAAATGTACTTTTTTCATTCTTTTAGTTACACAATAAATATATATATATATATATATATATAATGAATAATGTGAGCAATCTTTTTTGAGTAATGCTATACGCTTCAAATTCTCTATCAAATTTTGTATTTCAAGTAAAGATATACTAAATTATTGATAGATTATTAAATAATGTATTTGTATCTGATACACCACTCGTATATACTTAGCACCTACTCGAAAATAAAATAAAAAAAAATTATTGAACCCAAAATGTTAAGAAAATTATTTAAAAATTAAAAAAAAAATCCTAGAAACTATGGACAAAATATTACATCAACCGGTATATGAAGAATATATAAAAATCACTTTGTTCCGCCTTGAAATACTAACAAATTTTTTTTTATTTAAAAGAAAAAAGCGGAAAAGTATTAAAAACATGTGGAGGAATTGTAATAACATGAGAAACAATAATTATAAAGGAAATATTTTAACTACAATTTATACCTATCCCATCTTGGCACAGATGTTAAGTTGGTAAATGGAACAACCACCGCCTGATTTTCTCATGATTTTCCACTATCATCACTATGATTGTCCATCATTGCAAGAAAGAACATCAAAATATGACCAGGAAACAGCTAAACAACATAGCAATCACTTCAGAATTTTCTAGCACAAGTCCAAAGCCATTCCAAGTGAGTTGTAACTAAGTTCAAAAGGTGAGTGAATACCAAACTACAAAAACAAGGAATCCATCATCCTTACCACAACTCTATCAAGTGTTATCCACTGAGCACAATTTTAATGACTTTTTTTAACTTATTCATGCGTTTTAAAGTTAACTTTTTTAATCTTATATATTTCTCAATTTATTTACTGAATTCATGTTTCCAACCAAAAAAAAAAAAGCCTATTTTACTACAAAAGTGCCCAATATTTTCGATAAATATACCTCAATAATAAAAAAAAATGGTGTCTTCTCTTTGAGAGATGTTTATACAAGTGTCTCTTAAAAAAATATCTTTTTTCTTTTTTTTATTGATGTGTTACTAAAATTTCAGTTAAAAATTGTGTTTTGAAGAGATGCTTTTTTTTTTTCAGACACATGAGTTTAGTAATTAAGTTAGAACATGCATGGATTATGTAAATTTGATTTTGAATGGCATGGATATGGTCAAAAACTCTAATTTTAATACCAAAAATTGTAGTTATACAATGGCCAATAAAAAGAGGAAGAAGAATTAGCACAACTTGCACTCTTGATATTGATATTGATACGTCCTCTCCGTGAATCCTATCCTACTCGATAAAATAAAAAAAGAGATCCATTTGTGTACAAGAAGCCATATCACATCTCAAAATTGAAGGAATTTTTAAGATGCATGTAATGAGGTGAAACAAAGTTATGGTCACCATTCTTAATGATTTTGTCCACCACAAAAACTTCATTCCTACTCCTTAGCCCATCAATTATTGAGGGTCAAAAACATTGAAAGACAACCCCCCATCTCACCAGAGGGACCTTTCTCATCTCTATCTTTGTATTTCTCATCAATTGACCAAGGTAATGGGCCCTTTTTTTTAATGGAGCTGACCCTTGTTTCATGTGTTATTCTTTTCTTTGATTGGGGTGACCCACAAGAAGAGTTATGGCATGGTGCTTCCTCTTTGTGGAATCCCAACTATCACACGTGGCAAGGGGAAGGAGAGATAGAGAGGGGCCTATAGTTTTTTTTTTTTGGTAAGGGTTCACAATTATTCAATGGTCTTTGTATCATTGATCCCGACAGTTTAGATGAAAATCACATAGACATATCAGCTTATTTTTTTGAAGAATTTCAATTCAACGGGACAATTCAGAATTGAACCCACCCACATAGTCATTCATACATATGAAATGATCTTGATCTATATTGCAGGACTCCATTCAGTTCATTGGCCATATATTTTGCTTCAGACACAACATTACAGAAGCAACCAGAGTTGCTGGCCATTGGCAGATTCAAAAGTGTTTCCAAAGAAGAACACTTGCTGCTCAAGCAGCTGGGGAAACTTCAATAACCAAAACATTATTTTGGATTTAGCATTATGAGATCCATCAATGGTAATGGAAACATGTTAGATTTTTTTGTAATGGAAACAAACACACACACACACACATGTATAGAAACCCTGTGACTGACTAATGAAGCACACAGTGTATCGTAAGCAAGTACAAGTTCAAGGTCAACTTCCAATGCCAGTTTTATACACTTCTGAAAGTGTTCTGATCATAGAGAAGAACATGAATGCATAATGCCATGAGATATAGAGAAACCTATGAATATATTATCAAGCTTGCACCCGTTCAGCATATCATCTTGCTCGATTCCAAATCCATAAGAGGCAGAGTCCCCTACACAAGTAGAGATAGATAAACACACACAAACATATGCATACATCTGTACATGCATATCCATATAGGTATCTGTTGTTGGCCTTAACCAAGGTTGTCATCTATGTTTGTTTGCCGGCTTAGAGTGGAGATCTGATAAATTAGTCTATATGACCTTATGAAGTCGGTGTTTGAAAAAAAATGAAGGATCTCACTAATAGTACCGGGAGTACAAAATGACCCATAACATATATAAAATAATGGGAGGAGAAGGGTGGGATTACTAACTCTATCACTATTAGTGAAGGAGATATGTAATCCACCTTTTTTCAATCCATGAAACAAACATGGAAGTGGTTTAAGATTTCTGGAAAGGGATGGCTTGACTTCTTCGAGTGAGCAAATTTGGGGCCATATTGACAGTCTTGATGGTATAAGGAAATAACTAGATGTCTGATTCCCACAGACGGCACTAAGGTATTTTGGTGAAAAAATTTGGTTGATCTTGATCAATGACTGGAATTATTCCTGAGGTATCATGCAAAACTACCAATATTTGTTCCTGAGGTATCCTCTAAAACTACCAAAGTGAACATGATCATCGAAAGAATTCCAGTGTTGACCAACTCTGACAATCAAGTCTGAAACAGAAGATCTTATCCTTTTTATATAGCGAATTTATTACTATCTTCAACAGAATTTCTTGGAAAGTAAATCACCAAACTTCCATAGCAATGGGATAAGCTTAAAATGGAAGTCTCCTTGTTTGAGTCTACGGTATGAAGTGAGGATTCCAAATTTGGAATAGTGGCCACGTTCACAAGTCAAATTTCATTATATTCTTAGCCAAAGACCTATTATTCCGGGCGAAAAGCAGGCAATGGTCTTTAATTAGTAGTTAGGGAGGCACGTGCTTCTAGTATCCACATGTCATGAGCTCAATGATGTAGACATTGTTGGTGAGTTCCATTTTATAATAACAATAATGTTAAGCTTACTTAAAAACTCTATCAAAAGTGTTTACCTTCATGAGTTGACAGTTTTGTATTGGCTGGATATCACATCATCATGATGTGTTATGATGTGATATTCAGTCAATACAACACTGTCAACTGATGAAAGTAAATATTTTTGGTAAAATATGAAGGTAAGACTAGCAAAACAATTATTTTGTGAGAAATGTTTTATGAGAGTAATAGTTGTAAACAATTATACAACTATTTTTATGTTGTATATTATTTTACTTGAAGCAAATTTTTCTTTGAAAATAACACATTTAACTCACCCCAAGGGCATTTACCTATTAAAAACACACACAATTCTTTTGTTGGATTTTAACATTGCATTTTCAAATTTATATAATTGTACCACTAATTGTTATTGCAAATATATAGTGTCTAATAATAATTAATTATCGCCTTGACAATAATTAGAAGAAAAAAATGTTCATTTTTCTCTTTTTTAAAAGAAAATCTCTTCAAATGTTACTTGAAGTAAAGATTGAACAGTTACAACAAGACTGGTTAGACTGGTATTCCTAGCTCTGATAGAAGATTACTTCTATGCCATTGTGCCCAAGCCCAAAGTTAATTTGAAATGATGAAAAAGATAAAAAATAAAAATTGAAAATTAGCATTGTTGCTTGAGTTTGGCTTGGAGTAGACTCCTTTAGAGGAGAAATTATTGAATGGTCTCCTATCACAATGGTCATGTGACTATTCATCTAATCCTTGAAACCATAGTTCCATTAGAGACTCGCTTGAGTTTGTTTTGCAAAAAATATAAATTAAGCAAATGAGCTATTTACTTGAGATTATTCAATGGTCCCTAGACCATGCGTCCTGACGGTTGCAAAGTGAAATCATTTCATTTCAATCGGATGTATTATAAAAAGGTAATATACACAGATGGAGAGCACAAAATGAAATTTTGAGTTGCAGGGGAAACCAAGAAGAAAAATTATCTGTATCTTGCATTCATTGATGGAAGGGAGTAAAAAAAAATATAGCAAAATGTTTACACGGTATTTTCAATTAAAATGAGCCGACCAAATCAGGAACCCCAACAAAAACCCAAGACGAGACATATCAGCATTAACTGCAGACAGAAACAACTTCTGCAGACCAATACAAATTAGCAATGACAAGGAAACAACAAATTTCACCTAAAAGGGGTAACTTTATATGACCTACTACACCAATAACCAGGACCCAGTATGATACACTCAGGTTTACAATGCAAGACTTTGCATCCTGCTGGTACCGATACTAACTTAAGTTGTACATGATCCATCACAAAATAACTTCCAAATAATGACCACCATACCACTGTGTCATCAATGCCGCGACGCACTTTTAGTAACACCACCTGCCTCATCAACAACCTGTAGCGCTCTAGGATCAAGTGGGATAGTCCCCACTGTTAAAAAGACAGAAGATTCAGCAAATCCATTGACTTTGACAGGCATTGACCCTACTGTGACAACATCAACTGGTCTAGAATCCACAACTGTTGCAGCATTAGCCGTCTCCGGAGGTTTAGATTCATCCTTTCTTTGGTTGATGGTGAGTGCACCGATCTTTAAAAAAGATACATCATCGTCTCTTACTTCATCAGCAATGTGCTTAGTATTTTCCTTAGCAATACTTGCGATGCTTACATCAGTGTCTGATGGAACATGCTCAATGGAAGAAGCCAGAGTTGTTTCTGAATTGTTCAGATCATTATGCTTGGTAATTTCATCTTCACTAGAAGGCAAGTCAACCACACAATTTAGTTTCCGTGGGGGATCCAATGCAGGTACAAGGAATGGACTTTCATAGCTTTTGAACAGTAGCCTGGCTTTCTCTTCATGCATGATCTTCTGTCGGTTTTCGTAGTACATGAAGTCATCAAGTAAAGATGTCTTCAATGTGTGATTTTTGAATATTTTCAGCATCTCCATACCCTGCTTATACCTTATCTGCACATAAACAATAAAAAATTGATTAAAAAAACTAGTATGAAACATGCTACTCATAGAACATGGCCAGGGCCGGCTCTATACAGCCGAAGGTCTAAAGCAATAAGTGACAACTCTAAATTAGGCTTTTTGTAATATAAAATTTAATTATTTTCCAATAAGAGAGAGGTATATATTGAATAAAACTCTAATAATAGAATTTTTTTCATAATTTTTTTATTTAAATAAATAATAATAAAGTACAATACTAATAGAATTAAGTTTTTTTCATGAAATATTTATAGGGCCTTTTTTGTAGTGTTAGATTTTTATTAACTTTAGTCTTCTAATTTGATTATACTATATATACATAAGATTTAAGACATTTTGTAAAGTTAAGACTTTTATTAACCTTAGACTTATACTATAGAGTATAGATACATAAAATTTGTGACATTCTCTTTAAGTGGGGCTCCAAGCACCTAGAGACCAATTCGCACGGGCAGTATTAATTTGTTATTAGGTAAATTTCTTATTTTAATACATAATTAACTTTCTATTTCACTATTATATTTTTTTTCTTTCTTTCTTTTGTTTTATCTCTAAATAAATGAAATGAAATTAATAGAGAGATCGACAACTTTTCAAACATTGATTACTTGTGTTTAAAGTATTTATATATATAGCAACCTCTTATTTTATTTCCACGCAATATATAAAACCAAATCTCCCTAAAAAAGTATGTTAATATTATCTAATCCCCCAACGTTTTATTGCATGTTGTCAAAACAAAACAAACATTTATGACCCTTTAAAGTCATTGCTCTGAATATTGTCAAGTTTGTTCAATGTTGCCTTTTAAATTATCATCAAATTTTATTATTTGAATGGGTTAACTTCTATTCAAATGCTTTCTATTATATTGATTCTATTTGATTTATTTGCATACATTACAATATTTCTAAAATTCAAACTGTATATTTGTTTACTGGCACAAAATAACATTAGTAATACATAGTTCCTATTGTAGTTTTTTTCATATTTTTATGTACGAATAAGAATGTTATTTTGATTAATTTAATTTCTTATTAATAAAATAGATCGTCTGAAATTATGAATTAAAATAATGATTAGATCATATTTAAACCATATTTTTTGGTTGGGTGATCGCTTAAATGCCTAGGTGGTCGCCTAAGCAATGAGCTAGGTCTGTCGCCTGGGCAATCTAACAACTATGGCTACACCCATGTCGCTAAGACCAAGAATTATTTCTAGGCAAGAAAAGATGTATAAAAGATGAAAACCCAACAGATCAAATGCAGAACTCAACATGTTCTTAAAAAAACAGTACAAATTAGGCCACATAGCAGAACCATGAATGTTGGTTTGGGTAGAAAAGTAGAACTATAATTGACTTCAGAGGGGGAACAGATATGAAATAAAAAGACAACCATTCCCATACATCAGTTAAGAACTTAAGATAGTTCCATCATGTGCAATGAAGAATAACTACCGTAAAGAGTGATACCATTCAACTGGAGGAGCTAAATTAAAAGCCTACAAGAGCATGGGTCAATGTGGTTAAAAACATAATTTATGATATAGCTACAAGCTAGGTTGCCCCATAGCTTAAATGAGGGAAAGGGATTATGGTCAACCTCAAATGATACGAACAGGTCCCTGCCTAATTGCAATAGAAACATTACAGATTCATATACGGTGATGTTTTACACATACATAGCAATAATACATATTTTTATATCCGGCAAGACTAATTGTTTTTTATGGGATCATACAACTATTAACTATGCATTTTATTCAAATATTGTCCCCAAAAATTTAAATAGACAAATAAATCAAAATAAAGAAGCCACTGAAGCAATTAAATTCATCATGATAGAATTATTTGCAGCAACAATCAAGTTATAGGTGCAGAATCAGAAAATATGTGAACTGTACAAATACATTAAACAATAAACTGAACAAACCTCCTGTGTATCTCTGCTATTAGTCACAGGCTTGTTCTCATTGTTCTCTAATATGATGTAACGTAAGTTGGGGTTTGGTACATCTTTTATAATGTGCCACTTGACAGGAAAGCTCCCACTCCATTTATCTTGCTGCCAGAAATCCATGTCTTTATGGAAGTCAACCGGGCCAATCATCTCTGCTACACCACAGAATTGACCACTGGCATTAACCTGTATTTTTTTTTTTCGCCATAGGGAAAATCATTCACATCAGTATGGCCCAATAAAAATATACTGAAATTTTCCAGGCTCAGAAAATTAAATTAATTAAAAACAGAGTACAAAACATGTGTGAAGACAAAGATTGTTGTTTATTAATAGCCAACTGGTAGGCTATGACTCACCGAAAAGAACAGAAAGACAGGACAGCCTCTGGGTTCCCCTGCAGCAATTCTTTGGGCGTCTGCATAAGCGTTATCCAGCTTCTTGTTTCCATTGGGCGTAGATGACCAAACATTATATTTAATACTCTTGTGCACATCGTCCTCACTGTATGATTTAATTACAAAGAACTTCGCATTCACATAGTCAACCGGGAAATCATCCTTGTTGTACTGATCGGTATAGATAATGATGTTTCCTTGGGCATCACTCTCTCCAGCCTTGGTTGTGTAGGATTTAACAGCCAAATGATGCTTGGATTTGCTGGTTCTAGGGCCACGATTCTGTTCAATCAATGTATTTGGACTCCCATTAGAATCATTTGGAAGTTTGCCATAGTGGAGCTTGGGTCGAACCTTATCCACTATGGTCCGTCCATGAGCACTTGGTCCAAAGTTAGACAAACCAGTACTAGAAGGGAGAGCAACTTTAAGTTGGTTACGATGAGACAAAGCCTTCCCATGTGACACGTTATCTACTGCTTGAGCACTTCTACCCTGTAATAATAAGTTGGGACTTAAACCTAGGAACATAATGTCAAAAAGCAACCAAATAACCTGATTGCAACACTTTTACACACACGCACGCATATATATCGGTAACAATACCTCCATATATTTTTGTGAGTAATCAACATATATATATATATATATATTCCATTTAACCATTAGAGAATTTTATGACACCAGAATCTTTAATTTCTAAGCCAGAAGAAGACTAGCTTAATAATAAAGCCAAGTGTATGTTAGGAGCAAAAGATTCTGTCACAATGAAATAATTATAAATCAAAGTTTAGTATAAAACAGTTTTTAGATTCTGTCAACCTGAACAAAGTAAAGTTTAATGACATAACGCCCTCACTCACTCATCAAAAATGGTCCAACAGTCTTTATGCAACAGATCACTAGAAGACTTAGAAAGGTATTTTATTAACTAAAAAATACGTAATTTCCAATTCATAGAAAAGCAGAAAATATTTTTTTCAAGCATTATCTGAACAGAGGAAACACCATACCTGGAGAACTTGTGATGATGCTGAAGTGGACAAAATACCAGAAGTACCACATCCATGAGTTGCAGGCAGTTTACTAGGTCCAGCATTAGCTTTAGGGCCTTCTGATACCCCGGTAAAGGAATGTGTCTGATTTGAGGCAGTTCTTGGAGGGGCCAGGGTAAAGTTTGCAGACGCTGAAGACAGATTATATTTTAGACTTCGGCCATCAGCTCGATTAGCAGCATATGCACCGGTATCTAAGAAGGGATCTGTTGTACCATTTGAGATGATATCTGGCCTAGGTTGGACGAGCATGGGGAAATAAGCAGAAGAAGACACAGGGCTTTCGTAAGAGGGAATGGTGTAATACTGTTGTGTCCCCACAAAAGGGCTGTCAACTCCTACCATAGCACCAGGAATGTAAGGGTTGTATGGGTTATATGGAGATTGTGCAAATCCATAGCTAGGTGTATAATATACATATGGCAAACTTTCAGTTTGTGCACCCTGGAGGAGGAAAAATATACATTAAGAAAAACTAGAAATGATATCTTATGTTAAGAAAATAGAAAGGAAAAAAAAAAAGATTTACAGACCGCATAATGAATTTCTTGACCATCCTGACCAAAAATCCTATGGTGGTCATCCCAATCGCCGGGTGATTCAAATCCTAAGCAAATTAAATCAGCAAGAAACACAAATGAGGTACTATAAACCAAAATGTTATCTCAAATAGTATAAGATCTATAAATTTTACCTGTACATATGTACCCGTAATTGGTGGCAGAAGGGTAATATAAGCCCTGTTCAACAACAAACTCAGGAGCTCCTTCGTTGTACATAGCTTCAAATTGTTCAAGAGGCAGACTTGTTAACTGTGGGTTTGACTCGGTACCTTGAATCTGAAAGCCAAGACATGATGATGTGACAAATTATCTCCTACCAATACACAATATGCACCCAACTTCACTAAACTTTCCAAAAAGGTTTTATTTAATTAAATGAACACGAAGTCGAGCATTAATTGACAAATTACCAGATAGGCATCTGCAATTCCATGTTCAGAAACATCATACATTTCCATCCCAGGACTGCCACCACTGTAGAAACAAATGTTATATAGTGTAATCAAGCACACCACTCTACTACAAAACTAATAATAAGGATCAACAAAAAAAACTCACATCAGATTTTAAAAAATAGAAAATTCTCTTCTTTTTTGCTCTCTCTCTCTCTCTCTCCGTTTTTTTTTTCGCTCTCCTGTGTACAGATGAATTCATAAAGAAAGTCAAAGAAAAAAAAACTCAATTTCAAGAGCAGTTGTAGAAGCAGACAAAAGATATACAAATAAGTAGAATAAATGCTGAGAGAGAGAGAGGGAAAGAAAAGAAATATCAACCAAAAAAACATAAATAAGATCCCAATCTCTCTGTTTGGTTATTGGGTTCAATGAAAAAAGGAAAAAGAAAAAGACTGAAAGCGCCAAAGAAAAGATGCAATTTCTAAGCATGTTCCTTTCCTTCACACATTTTATCTGAGAATTAAATGGTTTATATATAACAAAAGCTTAGGTATGTCTCCCATCTATCCCTCCTCTAACCCTGGCAGGACCAACACCACGTAATTTGGCCACTACCTAATAACCCCCAAAAACATCTTCTCAATATATATACAACCAAAACAACTAATTCAACCATATGGTTAAAGCTACCGGGTTTCACAAAGAGATACAAAATATTTACTAGCCCTTGGGACATAAGACAACGAAGGCAGAGTGGGACTAACACCCATATGAATATGTACATGCATTTTACTAGTCAAAATCTTGTTTCACAAGCCAATCAACTGCAGCAAGCCCACAGAAAATATGTGTGATGAGTCTCATTTCTGCTCAAAACCTTGCTACCAATTAAAAGGTAATTACCCAATGTTGGAGCCGCTTATGCAGGGTGCTATAAAGGGCAGGTTGAAGACAAACAGAACCTTTGCCATTATTTTTGGACAAAATAGCCGCTCTTAGACTCAGATCTATGTTCTCATGCAGCATATTACCATTGCACCAAACAATGGCCCCTATCTTGCTACCAATTACCAAGCCAAATTTATATACATGCATGTTTCAAGACTTAGCTAACCCAACTCAATCCCTTAAAATCAAGTGAAATGTCAACTAAATACATTGCACCCTGCAATGGTCTCTAACTTGCTGCCAATTACCAAGTCAAATATAAATACACGCGACCGCATGTGTTTGAAGATTTAGCTAACCCAACTCAATCCCTTTTAATCAAGTGAAAATGTCAACTAAATTCAACAATCAGACCTTTTCTCTAGGCAAATAATTTAAGGGGGGAAAAAAACTAAACTTCTTGAATATAGGTTACAAACAAGAGTTCAAACTTTAGAACTAGAATCCATGATAAGAATTCTAATTAAGCACACCTCCCACCCCAGAAACACTTTCATGCATAGAAAATATTATAGCAACATTCCCACTCCGGGACCAAAATATCACAATAATTATGCAACCCCAAATCACCCGTCAAACTGTGCCAGCAATTAGCTTACATCAATTTCTTAATAACAATAAGAGTAATTTACCGCACAGAACACCTTCGGATACTCCAAAAATTTCATGTAGCAACAACAAAGAGAAGACACACACACACACACACTAAAATCCATCAAGGAATAGAATAGAATAGTCTTATAAGAACACGGAAAGTTTAAACTAAAACAGCATGCTTCAATGAAAATAAGATATTATATGTGTGTATACATCTATATATGTAAAAAGGGAATGAAGAGATGATTTACCGAGAAAGGGCTGATTCAGGCCATGCTTGACCTAAAGAGTCCTCCGGGGGCCAAATTAAAGAGATTGACGAGAGCGTTGGAGGTTTTCTGCAACATTTTTGGTCGTCAAAGTGGATGCGCCTAAAGAAACCCTAGCCCTAAAGGAACCAAAATAGAGAGAGGGAGAGTCTTGAAAGGGCGGTCTTGGTGGTAGAAAGAAAGAAATGAAACTCAGAGATGCGAAGAGAGAGAGAGGAGGGAGTGTGAAGATTCGCTGGCACAATATGTAGCGTTTTGTGCATTTGTTTTCCGCTTGCTTTTTACTTTTAGTTGTATTCCAAAACTACCCTTCACTGTACCATATAGGACGCGTCTCGGATTAGGGTTGGACCCGGAGAGGTGTTCGGGGCCGCTTTGATTACATGAGTTAAACTAATAAATGAATTTTAGCAATTTATAATTATTCCAAGTCTCACATTGGTAGTTTAAGACAAAAATATAATTACATTTTTTTTATACATGCCATGTGAAAGAAGAAAAAATTTAAATATTATTTGTGGGGAAGAAAAAGAATCACAAATATTCTGGGTGTGTATAGTAAATTGAACTAAAAATGTATATATATATATATATATATATATAAAAGAGATGAAAGCCCCGTTTGGATAGTATTTGAGAGTTGAGATTTTTAAGAAAAATTTTGGGAGTTGATTTTAATTAATTTCTTGGAATCTGAATCATTGTTTGGATTGATTAGTTTGAGAAAAGATGAAAAAGTAAAACTATGTTTGTTTAGGTTTTCAAAAATAGATATTTAATTTTAAAATGCAGGATACACGTTTGGCAAACTATTAATTTTAAATTTTTTTAATTTTTTATAATTTAGATTATCATATCCAAATGTATTTTTATAATTTTTAAAAAATTAATTACAAAATTTTTTAAAATATTTAAAAAAAATTAAAATACACAATCTTTTTCTTTTTACTAAATTAATTAAGTTCATTATAAGTGGCCCATTTAATAATTTTGAACAACTCATTCACATATTGAAAATTAAAAAATATTAATTATATTTTTTTTATTATATTCCTAACATAACATGTAAATATTAAAAATATAATTAACAATATTAATTAAAAATTTCTTACATCACTGGGTACAATAATCTTATGTTTATCAAAATTTTGTCCCAAAAGTTAAAAAGAATGTGCGGCTCGATGAGTATTAAGCAGAGGGTATGGCGCAAAGATGTTTCTAAAGCAAAAGTCAGCTATAATGATATGGCGCCTAGGGAATGTAGGTTTCTCTCTCTCTCTGTCTCTGTCTCTCTCATCGCCTTTCCTTTCTCTCCATCTTTAAATCATTTCGAATCTCTTTTGGAGGATTGATTTGGAAAACTGATGCGCCAAACAAGTTTTACAGAAAAAATTTTTAAAAATGATTTTCTCATATATATCCAAACGGGGCCGAATCTTTTCATCTTGTATAGACTAACCTACTTTAAAATTATATAATTATAATTAATTCGAAATGAGTCTTTTCATCTCAGATAGACCAACTTGTCAGTCAGTCTGACTAGCTGATTTGGTGCAATTTTTAAAATAGTTATTTTGTCCCTAAAGAAGATTTATCTCAGATCCATCATTAGTTTGAAATGTAAATTTTATCTTGAGACAAGGTTAGAAAGAGTTTCCAAACTTACACGATGAAGTCAATGGCATTTCTATGCAACTACAACCTCACAAGTGAATAGATACCAAAATGGCATCTTTCACTTTTTTTTCTTATTGCTATTATTGGCTAACACTATAAGAGTAGTCGTCTTCTACTCAAAAAAAAATTATAATCTAGATAAATAATCAAAATTCAATCTTACATTTTTTATATAACTATTTAGAGACTAAATTGATTAAATTAAAAATTATTGCGATTTTTAATGTTGTAGTTCCATCATGATTTTTCAGAAGTAGGATTTGTTATCTTTCAAGAGTGTTTGGTACTCTCCTATTGATTTTCATATTTTAGAGGAAAATCATCATTTGACCCAATGGATTGAAACATGAAACATAAAGAAGAAGATTTTGGTGTAGTAGGTTGGTTTTAGGGATAAAGAACATAATATTTGAATTTTCCAGATGATTCTCTCAAAACGGCTACCTTAGGATCCCCAGCCTCGTACCTCTCTTTTAGGATTTGTTGGGATGACTTCTTTTTCTTCTTCTAACTTTTCTTCTTTTGGTAGTTCTCATCTTGAGACAGCTCAGTTCAATGACAATCACATACATAAAAAAAGGCGATGGTCATTTAGTTGACTTTCATATAACGATTGGCCTTCATTACAGAAAGAATGGATGGAAAGAGTTTCAAGCATATTAATTTCTGTAGGAAAGACCAGAAAACCTGAATCTTCCTTTTTAAAAATCCTTTTTAAAAGAGATATCAATAAAGCCGTCTTTTCTTTTGAAGAATTGAGGATTAGAAGATTGCATAGTCTTTGTTGCCTTATGAGATCTTTCGTACTTTGTGATCCATTATTCAGGAAGGAGCTTGACAATTTCAGATTAAGGAATCTACTTTGGAAGATGGATACAAGAAGTATGTCAATGAATGTTAATATTGAGAATGAGGGCTTCATCAGGGTTGGTTGGAAAAGCCGAGTCAAAAGCATGATTTTGAACTTTATATGCCATCTGGTAATGTAATATAAATGCAAGAGTGTTGGTCACTTGGGAAGCACCAACTATCTAAAATCGAACCTTCAGAGCAAATAGAATATGAGGATCATTGAGTAGCATATTAAGATTTGGGAGAAGAGTCAATGCAATAGTGCTAGCATTCAAGGCGGCCTGGACAGTGGCAATACATGCATACTGATATTGAAGAAATTTGGAATCGATGAGTACGATTCTAGAGACTGCATGTAACCCTTTTTCTACCATGGAAGATAAGGGCTAAGTGAATTGCTTCAAAATATAAATGAGTATACCCTTGCATTCATCACTGACATGGTAGTTTTTTTAGGTATAGTGAGAGTAACCATTTGTTCTGCTTTAATGGCTGGGATTTGATATTGATCAAATCGAGAAGTTGAACATATTCTTTACCAAAAAAAGGACAATGTGAAGAAAGGACTTAACTGATAATTTTAGTAGAAGATGAAGAAGAATGCTTGGTAACGGCCTGTTAGGGATTCAAAAAAGGAAGGGTGGTGGTAACTGGGACCTTACTATCGTCATCCAAACACTATATCTCATAGGGATAGTCTATCATTGAGGAAGTGCTTCTACAAGGAGTGAGAGAAGTTCCTAAAGAGGATGACACTGAAAATGAAAGAGTTTGATCAGGCACTGATACTAGGCCACTTTATTCTAGCAAGAGGTGTTTCTTCATCTTCCAAAGCCACAGACAACAAACAAAGAAATATATACCACTAAACTTTAAATATGATAATCATAAAACAAAAAAAGAGAGACCACTAACCAAAGAGAGCAATAAAATGGACAAAGGGAAGTCTTGATCTTGATTGGGCAACTTGGGGTTACAAGTAACAAAATACAAATTAAAGTTAAAATGAGTTAATCTTTACTCAATGAAGTTAAAATAAACAATTAGAAAGGCTTGCAAATAATAGAGGGAACTTTTAGAACATAGTGTGAAATGAAGCTAAAGAAAGAAAAATGATGATTGTTCTTTGCTTTTGCTCTTAAGATTCTTCAAAATGGCAATTTCCAAAGAAGACAAAAATTCTGTTCACACATATTTGCTACATTGTCATGTTATGTGGCTAAATGGGTCATGTATAGACCAATGAATACTGTAAGTTGACTTTTTGAATTACAACTAATTAATGCCATGCTTCAAAAGCAAGTATGATGAAAGCACGTGGCATCATGTCAACCAAAGACGGACTGTATGAGGTTGAAGCATGGAGAGACTGAACAAAGCACATATTATTAACCATTATTTGTGTATATACACTATAAACAAACAACAAATTTTCAATTTCCAAACAACATTGATAACGAAAAGCATTGAACTTAAATGGTGCAGTTCTGACTTAGGTGGGGAAAAGGAAAAACATAAAAAAAAAAAAAAGATTATTATTTCCAAATCCTTTGTTAAAACAAGGAAGCATACCACATACCCCTTCTACTGAATAAAATCTAGCTAAATTTCTCTCTGCGTTTCTATTCCAATTATGACAAAACCATAATGACATTTTTCAAGTGAATGTTATCACATAAAGTGTTGAGAGGGACGGGTACACTATCTTATCCCAGTTCCCGAAAGGACACTACCAATTAAATCACATACCCTCCGATTACTCATTTTCAAGAAGCAAGAAATTCATACAGCAAAAACGTCCTCCTTAAGTTCAACCTCAAAAACTAACCACCCCCAACACAAAAAACAAACAGCAAAGTCGGTTCATTTGCCTCCACATTCAACCAATCTAATTATAACAATTCACCCCCCGGTGGCACAAACACATCAAGTTGCCGTCAATATCATCACTTTATGAATCCAAGAAATGGGTGAAGAAAAACCATTGAATAGATGAAAACCAGACATAACCTTTGGAAGAAAAAAAAATCAGTCTACCGCCCCCTAAGATTCAGCCACTGGATCTGAATGCCCTGGTTCAATACTTTCAACCAATGGTAACTGCCCTGCAAGCTCAGCTCCTGGAAGCGTATTGGCTTGTGTACCAGGTGACATAGGGGACATCCTAGATTCAGGAGGCGCCTCAAATTCTGGCAATGTGGGTTCCATCTGATCAAATTTTGTTTTACGGGGCCTTTCATATCTGTCATAGCTGTGGCTACGACTGCGGCTGTGACGGGGACTGCGGCTGTGGCTGCGACTGCGACGGGGGCTTCGGCTGCGTGACCAGCTCCGGCTCCTGCTATAACTCCTACTCCTGCTCCTGCTCCTGCTCCTGCTATGGCTTCGGCTCCTGCTTCTGCTATAACCCCATGTGCGAACCCTTTCCGGACTAGAGCTATAACTTCTGCCTCTGCTCCTATCTGCAATGTCTCTCCTGTTATCAAACCGTCCCCGCCCCCGGCCTCGGCCCTGTCCACGCCCATCCATGGTGTTGTACCGATCGTGTGGACCTCGTTCATTCCTGTCCCAACCAAAGTGACCACCACTAGGGCCACCGAATCCACCATCCCTCGTGCTTCCACGGCCACCGAAGTTGCCATCCCTCATTCCACCACGGCCACCAAAGTTGCCATCCCTCATTCCACCACGGCCACCGAAGTTGCCATCCCTTACTCCGCCACGGCCACCAAAGCCACCATCCCTCATGCCACCACGGCCTCCAAAACCACCATCCCTCATCCCACCGCGGCCACCAAAGCCACCATCCCTCATCCCACCACGGCCACCAGAATCCCGGCGCCCACCACCAACAGAATCAAAACGGTTCATCCCACCCCTATCCTTCCCAAAACTGAGGCCACCACGTGAAGCCATCTCCCTCACTTCTGGAGGCACCTGCTGGTTAGCCCCCTCCAGAACTTTTATCAGATCAGCTGCATATTTCCAGTCCTGGTCAGAGAAAAAGGTATATGACACTCCTGTAGCCCCAGCCCTCCCAGTTCTTCCAATTCGGTGGACATAGTCCTCAATCCCAGTAGGAAAATCATAGTTGATCACAACCCTGTTGCATGACAATCTCAAAATAAGCTAAATGACACACATCTCATGTAAAATGATGCTAAAATCTCCAAGGAAGTATGCCAAAATGATTTTTTTTGAAGGGGGAAAGAAAAAAGGGGAGTGTGGGGGTGGTGGTGGTGGTGGTTAAGACACACTAATTACTTTCCATAATAAGATTTGATATCTTAGCTGCCAAAAACTAAAAGTGAATCTTATTAGCTAGTAATTTAAACTCTTCAAACAGGATCACCAAATGGAAATAGAGGAAAGGAAAGCAGACCTTATATCTTTTATGTCAAGCCCCCGGGCAGCAACATCAGTGGCAACTAAAATTGGGGATTTTCCACTCCGGAATTGATTCAGAACCCAATCTCTCTCGCCCTGAGACTTGTCACCATGAATTACAGCAGCCCCAAAGTTGCGTCCAATACTACGTGCAAGCTGATCACACAATCTTTTTGTAGAACAGAATATAATGATCTTAGAACCCCGTTCTTGGGCTCTAAGAATCTGCTCCAAGCGCCTCTGCTTCTCCATTTGGGGGACTACTTCAACATACTGCAGGGTCATAAGAAAATCAAACCTTGTAAACAAATAAACAATACAGAAAATTTCACAGAATTCAAAATGCAACAGATGTTAATATAACATACGAGCAATGTGGGTAATATTGCACAATTCAATGGGAAAAACACGCTTAGTCATCAGATTCAGATGCTAAGGTAACAAATCGGATGCAACATACAGGTTGTTAACTTGCCTGAGGAGTTCCCCTAGTTCAAAGATCTAATAAAATCAAACGTTTATGACCATTTTCCTTTAAAAAAAAATTAGTTTCTGATTTGAATCCCAAAATTGATACTAAATCTTTAACAACATGAATACAGTTTTATTTATTTTTCCTGTCTACATGTAATTTTCCATTTATGGAGGTTGCAAAATAAACATCATAAGCAAGCAATTTAAATATTTGAATCTTGTGCATAATGAGACATTGGAAACTGCTGCAGTAACTTTTTATTAGTTCAAGCTAATACAATGATATATAATAAAAATCCCAATTCATCATCATCAAAACCTAATCCCAACTGTTTAAAGTTTTCACTGCATTTTTTTACAAAGAAGACAGGTTCGTCAAACACAAGAATAGCCCCTCGACCAAACAGACCAAACCCAACCCAGAGGCCAAATAGACCCTAATGGTGCACAAGTGAGCTTCTTTATAAAATTTAAATTCTGGACCTTTAAGGAGAACAGCCAATAATAAAAAATGAACTATGGCTTACTAAACACCAGATGGATTTTGTTCCAGCAAATCACTCTATCAAGTTTTAGTTATTTCAACATTAACAAAATAGAGAAATAGGAGGAAAAAAACTGTCGAATTAAACAATTAACTAAGATTCAATTCAACCGAAATTTAATTTGATTTCCTTCACAAAAATAAATCTTTAATTTAATTTATGTTAACTTCTCATTGCTGGAGAGCATTCCATTTTAGAGTATCCAAACTGTTACACCATTTGGAAGACAACAAAAAAATTCTTAATTTACCTGAGTGATAGATTTATTTGCAGCAAGCTCATCAACACTGCCAATGTTCACCTGAACAGGACTAACAAGAAGATCATTTGCTATTTTTCTCACTTCCTTGGGCCAGGTTGCAGTGTACATAAGGGTTTGCCTATGGGGAGGTATCTCATTAACGATCTTACGTATTTGTGGTTCAAAACCCATGTCAAGCATTCGATCAGCCTCATCGAGCACAAGAAGAGAAACTTGCCCAAAATTAATTTTCTTCATTTCAAGGATGTCATTCAGCCGACCAGGAGTTGCCACAACAATATCTGCTCCTCGATCCAATTCTTTTAATTGAGGGCCCTTAGGAGCTCCTCCATACAAGCACTGAAAAAGAATTGGATCACATGACAAATCTATAGTTCAATCATAGAGGGAGGGAAAAAAGATTTAATCAAAAAAGTTAAAAGGGAAATATGAATTGAGGACCCACCGTGCAAGAGACCCTAGAAGATTTGCCGAACTTGATGGCCTCATCTTGTATTTGAGTGGCAAGCTCCCGGGTTGGAGCTAAAACTAACACCGTTGGACCATTCTGAGGATTATTACAACGTTGTCTGAGAAGAATGAAGGCAGGAATCAGATAGCCCAACGTTTTTCCAGATCCTGTTTTGGCAATAGCCACTATGTCCCTATTTTGCAGTGCAATTGACCATGTCTGTGCCTGAATAGGTGTAGGAGAAGAGAAACCTGCAAAGTGCAACTGAAACAAAATATATATTATATGTAATGAACTCTTAGGAAATCATGTATAATAGATGGAAAATCCCATTCATAAGTATCAAGAAAAAATATAACTGTGTCTGATAATTCAATAATGTATCTTAAAGGGAAAAAATTATAGCAAAAAGAAAACCCATGGGTATGTGGTTGCTTACTGAAGCAACTCGAGGCAACAAAAGGGAGAAACTAATACATAGAAGCAGAGCCAATAAGCTAGAAATCCCAGTCACATCAAGTGTGATTTGGATGAAGGGCCAACCACACTTCTAGAAGATGCACAAGGAAGGCTCCAACTGTCCATTTTGCAGCCTCCAAAAGTCAGAATAGCTGTCGCGTATGTATGCACATAGCAGTGCAGCGTACGACATATGCTCCTCCGGAGCAGATATCGCACCTGCGACAAGCGAAAACTGATAAGCTTGAAGTATAAACTATAAAAAGAAAAATTAACACAAAAAAGGAATAAATGGATTTGAAATTTCATTACCCAACACCAAAACTTGGAACAACAGCTCACAGTACAAGTTAAAAATATTTACCTCTCTTAGTATCTCCGGAGGAAAGCCAGTGGCTTCAAATGTCATGAAAGGAGCCGGAACATCATCACCCTATGCAATTTGATTTGAAAAAAGAAGTCATACACAATCTCAGATTGATTAAACACACAACACGATCTAATTGAGAAAAGACCAAGATTACATTGGACATGGTTAGTACAAGGTTGTCACACTAGGCAAACCATATGCAATAATGTCATTCAAGCAAAAGAATTTACACAGATCTCCATGACTGTCAATTGAAAAGGAAAATACTATAATGAAACAAGATATCACCCCTATGGAGTACATATCAGTGATATCACATTAAGGAGACCTTCAATGTAGGTGTCTCACTCTATAATGAAGTAATATATGCAAATAATTTTTTAAAATGCAAGAATTTCTGGAACAGATGGAGAGAACATTAAGGTAGAACAGAGATAAAAACTAATAATAATATAAACTACGTACGCGTGCATCATATAATTTCAAATATCAAACAATATGATAGAGGTTAGAGCATACATCTAGAAAAGTGCAATATTTGGACCTATTGATAATTTATTAGCCATAAACATTCATTATCTATCAAAAAGACAAATGAAATGAGAAAAAAAAACAATTACAAAATTAAATGCCCAACTGAAGACCTTCAAAAACCATGCAATTCAAAACAGCTTGCCAGATGGTATTTGAGCGAGAGATATTGCAAATCAAAGTCCCAGTCTAGGAGCCCAAGTATCTACGTACTCTGAATCCAATGGGGATCAATTTAGAAAAAAATTCAGAACTTTCGAATCTTCTTTGGGATTGTGTGATAACTATTGGAACATAAGTGTGATGCCTACTATCGCTGCTGCTTTTTCTTCTTTTTAATTTCTGCACTTTTATTAACCTTTGATTTCAAAGGGCTAGACACTTTTTGCTCATACATGATTGTGCCACTTTTGGCTTTAATAAATTACGATTGTATTTCAATAAATAAATAAATAACCTTTAATTAGATCTTGTTTAACCTTTTTACAAGTCCTAACGTTCAATCATTCAACCATAGGAAGACAAAGAAACCAAACCAGCAAAAAATTACTGTGGACGATAACTGTTCATGGCACCAAGAACAACCCCAGCTCTCTACAACCCCCAAAAAAAAAAAATCTCCTTTCTCTTCTTTCATCCTTTACAAACCCTGAACATAAGTTCCTACAAGCCTTGTAGCCACAAGATCTTCACATAATCCAGACTGAGAGCAACTCATTGTCACTGCCTTGCATCATAGCTTAGTAGGAGAGTGTTCTCCCACACTTGCTCTACATTATCAAACATATTGTGTGGCCACATCAAAATGTGTAGAACAGGAATTAGTTTTCCCTTTTTTTGTTTTAGAAGTAGTAATCAGTTTTCCCACATAGAATCTTTTTTCCTTTTTCTTCTCCTATTTGGATTACTGAAGTACTGACTTCCAGGGAGTGAGCTTCTGGAAGGACTCAGCTCCTTGGTCTACAAGTTTACCCTATTCTACTTTACCTTTACTATTATTATTATTATTGTTATTATTAGGGAGCAAAAACAAAAAAAAAAATATTATGAATATTTAAGGAGAATACAACAAAAAGAATTAGTGGTAGTAGCAGCAGCATTATGGAGCACAAAAAGAAGATATTATGAATATTTAAGGAGAATACAATGAAAAGAATGAGTAGTAGT
The DNA here is from genome assembly GCA_008638375.1 of Nyssa sinensis. Classification (NCBI taxonomy): domain Eukaryota; kingdom Viridiplantae; phylum Streptophyta; class Magnoliopsida; order Cornales; family Nyssaceae; genus Nyssa; species Nyssa sinensis. The sequence continues at coordinate 266,477 of VIRR01000386.1, read as the reverse complement.
ATAGGGAGCACAGAGAAAAAAATATTATGAATATTTAAGGGGAATCCAACAAAAAGAATGAGAGGTAGTAGTAGTAGTAGGGAGCACAGAAAAAAAAAATTATGTTACGCAATGAGAATTGAATCACTGTCCCCAACCCCCACTTAAGGTGACACACTAGCACTTCAACCATTGTGTTATAATAGCTTTTGTGAAACTATCACTCTTTATCTTTCATTTACCTTCTCCTTAGAACAATCTATGATTCCTTTCCTCCAAAATTATCCACCATAATATGCATGAAGGAATCGAACACCACACTGAGGAATCACTCAACCACCAAACTGGACAAGGAGCTCTTCAAGAGAGCGATTCTCCTCCCCTGCCCTCTTGACAAGTACTGCTTCTTCCAGTCAGCTAGTCTCCTTTTGAATTACTCAACCACGGTATCCCAAACCTTTGACAATCTAGCTGAGGTACCTAAAGAGAGTCCCAAATATGTGCCTAAAAATGAACCCACCAGACACCCTAACACAATGCCAAGCTATCACAATTCTCCACCTCCCTAACTATTTGAACTCACTTTTGCATACTTAACCAAAAAAAAAATTCTACTCACTGTTGCACAAATTGATTTTAGACCAAAGATCACCTAGTAGTAAATAAGAACACACCTCCAAAGCGTCGGCTAGCAAAAAGACCAACGTATCATTTACATATGGAAGATAAGAAACCAACAATTCTAACTTCCCCACTGAAAAGTCACTTATCACCCCCTCTCCACCGCTTTGATCATTAAGCCACTCAAGGCCTCCATGATCATAATGAGAAAGTATGGGGACTGAAGATTCCCTTGACAAAACCTATGGGAGATCCATTGATAATGCTGGAAAGCTTAATCGTGCAAAAACAAAATTGCATCCATTTCCTCCCCCTTCTTCTCTCTTTTTTTGGCTCAGTAAATGTATAGATATATAAACGACGCCCGAGGGGGGCGAACACATTTACAACAAAAAAAAAAAGGAATGGCTACAAAATTAAAGCCCAAGTTCTCCCAAAAAAAACTAATATAGCTTTCTAAATACATAAGCCTAGCCTCTTTACACTAAAAAAAATAACAATTTAATGACATGATCTTTGAAGCACCGGGGAGTTAATTCTACCCCTTCAAAAATTCTTCTATTCTTCTCCTTCCAAATAATGCAAAGTGAGCCACATTCCAAGAAATCTTGAATTCCCTCTTTATTCGTTTGACCCACCATCCCAAAAAAAGGCTCCTTTACCATAACTGGCATCACCCAACTCAGGCCAAATAAATTGAACTTCCCTAGCCAAAGTACAATGAATGAAGATGTGATTCACAAACCCCTTCGCACTTCTAGAAAGTCACTACCAACTAGGAAGATGAGAGCTTCTCTTGCGCAAGTTGTCCATTGTCAATATAGCCTCCCAAGTTGTCGCCCACGCAAAAAAGCCACTTTGCTAGGCACCCTCGCTTTCCAAATAGACTTCCAAGGAAACATCCCTTCCTCCTCCCCAATTAACCTCTTATGGTAAGAACAAACTGTGAATTTCTTGTCACTACTTGCTGCCCAAATCAGTTTGTCATCTTCACGTCCCCCTCCCCTATACAAATTGATAATCTCCGTGAAGCTTAACACCTCCTCCAACTCCCAATCGAAAAAATTCCTCCTAAAGCAAGGATTCCACACCACAACACCACCTTTCTCATCCATACAGTCCTTTACCAACTCTTCTTTGTTGGAGGCAATGTGAAATAAAGCAGGGAAGTTGTCTTTCAACTTGGAATCCCCACATCAAACCTCACCCTTGATCCATCTCCTAACTCAAAACGAATATGTCTAGAAAAATCCACAATACCCTTAAAGGTCACCTTCTACATGCCACAACCATATGCTTCTATCACCTCCCTAGAGAACCATCCCCCTTCCTCTCATCCCCCTTCAAAATTATGTAAAATGATCTGATCTCGAACTCACCTTTGCTTAGTCCCAAGTTCCCAACCCGCTAGAGTTCATCCTCTACTTTCTCAGGGATACTCTGTCTGTAAAGCATTCTGTAAAACTCCATAACTTCCGCCACCTCCTAGTCTTACAACTGTCTAACAAAACAAATGTCCCAAGTCACTGCTCCCCTTGCCCTTTTAAAACAATCCATCACTAAAGCCTGGTCATTAGAAGCTATTGGGAACCTAATCCGACCTCCATTTCCCACCCTCCTGATGATATATTCTGGGAACTCATCCTACCCTCTACTTATTCTCCACCACACCCCTACCCATAAGTTCCCAAGCAGCCCTCCTTTAACCAATAATTTCCTTCAATCACTTTCCTCCATAAGTAGCTGTTCTCTATTCCAATGAACCCCACCTCTCTTCTTTCAAGCATTCATACAGTAGATCTCCATTTGGAATCATATCAGAAATTGTATGAATACAACAAGGTATTTTGTGTTTGTGTGTGTGAGATAAGTATTAGTACAACAAGGTTATAAGATGATTAAAACAAATCAATGTATCATCCCCTTCACATATAAACACTACTCAAAGAAATTAAAATACAAACCGTTGCTGTAACTTCATGCTTTTGACGGTAAACTTCAGCAGGTGAAAGGTTAATAGCATCAGAGGATCCCATAATTGTTGGAGGAAGAGGCCTCATCACAGCATTGTTTGGAAATGCTGAACCACCAGTTGCATGACTATAAATGTTATGTAAGGCAGGCCCTGCTACAGCATTCAATCCACCAGCAATACCAGGTGCGACATTTTGAAGTGGGACACCACCACCCCTCATATCCTATCCGGAAGTAAGAAAAATATCAGCAACAAACATCCAATTATAATGCTTTGTGGCATGAAGAACGTTTGTAAGGTATATAGCAAGATGTCAATAAAGAAGGCAACTCGCCTTTTTTCGTGTGCTACATAGTAAATTTAAACATAATTAATACATAAAAAAAAAAAGAAGATAATTATTCAAATTGCCAAAAGGCTGCTACTTGAGATCACAAATTGATGTCAATCATCATTCCACAACTTAAGGCAGATAACTAAAATTAGGCCTGAATAAGAATTGGAAAAAAAAAAGGGATCAATGAACATTATTAGAACATGCCTGCTGGTTTCTTGCCATGGGTATTGCTGCAAGCTTGGGCTGCGGGGAAATTATCGGAGGCCCATCCTTGTTAGTGTTAAAGTAATATTCATTTCCAGCCCTTCCGGGTGGAATTTCTTCGTAGCCCATTTTTAAACCTACAGGGGGCAAATTGGGCTGTTGGTTATGCATCATTGTTGGGCCCATCTGATTTTGAAACCTGGGACCATGTTGCTGGTGAACTAAATCGAAAGAAGCAGGCTGTTGCATGTTGACAGAAGAACTACCAAACTGTTGGGCATGACCAGGTCGAACACCCATCTGTGACATCTGAACGGAATTAGTTCCCATGGACACAGTTTGAACAGATGGTGGACCAGTTTGCTGAATTTGTGACGGAGAAAACCCAATTTGCTTTCCTTGTTGGAAATCAACATCCTCTCTATGTGGAAATCCTGCCTTATGCTCTTGTTGATGGTGAAACTGCTGCCCCTGTGTTATATGCTGAGTCTGTTGCTGCAAACTTTGCTGCCCCTGTGGAAGAACGGTCTGCTGATATGCCATGTACGACATCTGTTGGTGTGAAAATTGATACCCCTGTGGTTGTCCCATTTGTGAGCCTTGATACAGCGGTGTTTGCTGCCCCAGCTGATCTTGCATTTGCTGTATTGAATGGTGTGGCATTTGCTGCCCTGGCTGCTGTGGCATTTGCTGTCCAGACTGTGATAACATTTGCTGACCTGGTTGCTGAATTATTTGCTGCCCAGGTGGCTGTTGCATTGCCTGTCCCATTTGCGATCCCTGTTGTTGCCCAGATTGTGCTAATTGTGAACTATGCTGTTGAGCAACCTGTGGCATTTGTTGAGCCTGCGGTTGCGATAACGAGGTCACTTGTTGCCCTTGCTGTTGTGTGGTCTGTGTCATTTGCTGCCCATGCTGGCCTGGAACACCATTTGATTGCATTGTTCGAGCCCCTGGTATGGGAGCTAACTTAGGTGTAGAAGCCGCGGGCGGTTGGCCTGGTGGCAATGGAGGAGGCAAAACAGTAGGCTTTTCATACTGGGTGATGTTAGTTTCCGGATTCCAATAGTATAAAAGTCCAGTGCTTCCATCAATCAATCCCTTCCAAGGTAAAGGAAGAGTGGGATCATCGGGTGCATAGCGAGGACCAAGGGAAGCTGGTGCTTGCTCCGCAGTTGCCATGCTTAATAATTATCTACAACCATATAAAAATAAAAAATTTGCAAGTGGTCTAATGTAATCTCTGGTACAACATACAGAACTATTTTTTATCAGTAGTATAACATACAGAACTATGCTGTATACTAATATAGATGACAGAACATTAGAAAATAGAAATAACCAAGGCAATCAACATTACAAAATCAATTCCAAAATCATATTTTTTTGAAGAAAATTGGGTGGTGGGGGGAAGGGGGATGGAAGCTGGAGAAAGAGAATATAGCTTGTACTCACACTCAGTTCACCTGGATGAGATATGGTATTATTAATTGAAACTGATTAGAGTATTTGTTTCCAGGCAGCTAAATGGCGAAAAATTCTGAAACCCGAGACTTCAATTGCTTTGCTTTTAATAAAATTTCAGAGAGAACGATAGAGAGAATATAGCTTGTACCCACGCTCCATTTGAAAGTTGGTAAAACTGGGGCAACGGAGGAAGACTCAGCTCACCCAAACGATATATGGTATTTAATTAGTTGAAGTACTGGTTTCCAGGTAACCAAATAATGAAAATTCTGAAATCGACGACCTTCAATTTCCTTTATGCCGATACAAATTCAGAGAGAGTGAGTTCTGTCCACTCTCCTATAATTAATAGACATGAGAAATTAAAAATTTATTAATTATTATGTTTTCTTGTACTTTCATTAACCTATAAGTGTTTCTAACATGTAATATTTTTTGGTACAAAAATAAGACTTTATATATAACTTTTCAACTATATTTTGATTTTTCATAGAAGATACATACAATACTCAACTTAAACAATACTCAACTTAAGGCATAAAAAACTCAATAAGTTGTGTTTCTTGGTGTCAGAATTTTTTCACTTACAATACTTTTGATTTTAATTATGTTAAATTAATAAATATAATAACCAAGACATATTATAAATGAGATATATTGCATATTTAACTATTTTATCTATCTAATAACTAATATTATAGAATATTTTTTTTGAAAATGTATTAATTATTAGGTAATAGAATTATTAATTATCTACCATAGAAATAAGTTGGTTCAATGGTTCCCTAAAAATTTATTAATTATTAGAGATTAAAAACTTATTCAATTTTAATTATTAAAGGATCGACTGTATTATGTTGAAAACAAACAAATAAACTACCGTGCGAAGGGTGATAACTCACGGACTAAGCCCAAGATGTTGAACCGATAATTAACATTTATTAATTCCTAAAACCATTAGGACATCAAATATAGGCGATATGAAAAATGCAAACTTTAGATGAAAAAAACTCAAAAGTAACAAAAGAAGCAGCTAATACTCAATCACTCATAAACCGAATGTACGGCTCATCGCATCAACATCATTACAATAACTCAAACGTCAAGAAAACGAGTAAATAAAATTAATGAAAAGGAGCTCGTAGAAATTGCTTACCTTGTTGAATAAATCGAGCTTCCTGCTTTTTCTCTCTCTCCTAATTTGGATCCAATGCGCGCAAAAAAATGTAAACCCCAAAATTCTATTGGTGTCCGTATGTAGCAGAAAGAAAATCGAACGACTTCAATCTTATTTTTCTTGAAAGAACAAATAGGTAGATTTTTATTTTATTTTTTTGGTGCTTTTTGGTGCTTGGGAAGTACCAATTGGTAGATTTTCAGGGAGGGCTCGAAACCATTCTGATGTTCTAGGGTTGAGGAGGAGAGAATATTATTACCTGGAACGGAAGCCCAGGCTTCGACTATGTATGCCCCCTGATAGTTTAGCCTTGGCTTTACTTAAATACAAAAAAGGTAGCACGAGCGACTTGTACACCAACAAGCACCACAGGAAAGATTCTTATTTATTTTCTTAATGACCAATTTGTCTGGGGTTTTAAATTTTTTTTAACCCCTTTTGGAATCTAGGATTTACACGCACCAAAAAAATGCTTGTAATGCGCAAAATTAGGGCACAGGCGATTTACAGTAATTCGCCTAACTCTTTAGCTTGCGTTCACTATTATGTGATGATCCTCACTCGTTTTTCACTATAATTATTGGCAAGACGTTAGTTTTATCTTATAATTTCATTTTTATAAATATAAAATTCATTTTATTTGATACGAAATTGGTCTCTAACTTAAACACAAATGAGTTACAAAAATAATAACATAATAATCTTTTTAAATAAGACAAAATATAACAATAAATACACTGAGAGTATATAGAATATTGATACAAAATTGTGTGTTGAATATCTTATTCTTCACTCTCTTGCGAGATTTCAAATTTGAAAGTTGGGCCTTGGTATTCTCTTTGATGAATCAAAGATTGATGATAGAGAGTTTTTGTGATTTAGACCTCAAAGGCTGAGCTCTTAGTAATGTTTTCAATGAGATGGGTCTCCCTTTAAATATACTTTATGAAATAGTGCAAAAAGATACTTATTTTTATCTCTAATGAATAAATTTAAAAATCAAAATGACTCTCTCTAACACATATTTTGATCGGCCAGTTGGGGACTTTCGATCATCAAAATGTATCACATTTTGGACCTAGGTGAACTCCAACCAATTGAGCTGTGCATTTCTTTTTACCCAGTTGTGATATTGTTTTCGGTATCTTGATTTCATCAATTCGAACATCAAAATTTGTTTAGCTTTAACAAAGAATGCTCGTAATATCCCAATTTTCTTTAATGTCTGATTAATCAAAGTATAAGTTGCTTGCAGTATCTCGACTTGCATTGTGTCCGATTAGTTGGTCGTGGGTGTCTAGTTAGACAAAAATTTCCTGTACTGCAAACTTGGAAAGGGTATCCCCAAATATAGTTAAATAGAAGGTAAATAATAATAAGTCATTTAAGATCAAATTAACAAATATAACGATATAAGAGTGAGTGTAATTCTCTTATCGTATAATAAGTTGATTCTTGCATAATTTGTTATCAACGACTTAGAATTTATTTGTCAAAATTATCAATGTTATTGCCTTAACAATCTCTCGTTTTTTATGATAACAACTTATCGTGATAAGTCCCCCTAGATTAATAAATTATTTGAAAATTAAACTCATCCATTCATGATCTACATTAGCATACCAAGGGATATAAACAATAACTTTGTGATTAATATCAAATTGTTCATATGCAAACCAAGTATAACATCCATGCACATAACTTCTAAATCCATGTTATCATACATCAAAGCATGTAAGTTTAAATAATAAAAAAACATCATTCATCCATAATAATGTCTTGTAACTTGAAAACAAAAAAATATTGTCAAAATAAGGCATAAGAAGTTGTCAAAACAATCCAAATAACTTAAAACTTTTGAAATAACTTTATAACCATAAAAGAGAAGGCAAAGAATATAATTAATCTCAAATGACTATATCATTTTTTCCTTTTGGCATCATAAAAATGGAATCTATTGTGGAGGTGGTGATGTCCAGTGTGAAGATGCTCAATGATCGAGTATTAATCGATTGAAAATATTCATCTCATTCATCGAGGTGGTTGATTTGATTTTCCATTGTGGTTTGTCTCTCTATGATTTGATTGACTTAAAAAAACATTTTAACTTCTTCTCTATGATTAAGGAACTTGTTCATCTTGAGCGGACTCGTGCTCCCCTCACTTCCTTCCTCGTGACCTTCATCATCTCTTATTTCATCCTAGTCAATCTCAGTAGGATCAAGATAAAACATTAGGTCAATGAACACTAAGATGATAGGGTTTTGGGTATGTTCATTTGGCTTCTTGGCGAATCTCACTTGGAAATAGGTGAGTATAAAATATAACGGGTTTTGGGTATGTTCATTTGGCTTCTTGGCCAATCTCACTTGGAAATAGGTGAGTATAAAATATAACGGCAGTTAACTTTTAAATGTGATTTTTTAGAATTAACTTGAATTATTGCACATACTCTTACACTAAAAAAGATATCTAGTTATTAAATAGAGAAGACTCTCTATCATATTTTTATAGACTTTCAAATCAACTTTTTTTTTCTATTTTTCACCTTTATTAAATTTCAAGGTTTTGGCTCATGTGATATTTTTTCGTTACAATTAATTACTCCATATTTCTTTGGAAATTCTTTTACATATTTGCTTTGATTTACAAAGATCCATTTCAAATGCACTTTACATGATATTTTGCAAAGTCATCATACGTTGTCTCGTTAGTTTATCCAAAATTAATGTCCTCTGCGTATATTTGGACAAAGAGTTTGTCTCCTATCTTTTTATTTATTTTTTGATAAAAAACATTGTGTCAGTTTGTCCTCTCATAAATTAATTTTCAAATAGAAAAACTACTCAATTTTTCGTACCAAGCTGTTAAAACTTGTTTGAATCCATCTTATAAACTCTAACGATATCTTTGACAGTAAATTAAATTTAGATTCAAACTTAAATTTAAGTTTAAATTTTTAAAATAATTTCTCTAGTAATGGATTCAAACTCATATCACGTTTATTTATTTTTTAAACTTAAATTAAAATCTGTAAAATATTATTCATAAATTCAAATTTATAATGGTTACAAATTATTGATGAACTGTTAGAGAACATCAGATTCAAATGTGACTTTTACTCAAATTTAAGTATAAATTTGAGTAAAATTTGGAGTCATTGTTAGAGATGCCATAACATGAATATTGAATTAATAATTATAATTACAAAGACATATCATAAATGACCTCATATGATATTTATGACAATTATATTAATTTTATTGAGATTTTTGAAATTACATCGATCTTCTCTATTTTATTTGATAAACGACAAATATCCATTACAATCAATATTTTTTAAATGATTAGAACTGTCATTTTCTTATTTTTTTTTAATTCTGATTAATTTTTTCAATTAATTATTTATTTTCAAATAAATATTGATTAAAAAAATTACTTTGTTTTTAAATAGAACGAGAATAAGTTATTTACCTTACTTTTTTTTATAGAAAATAAAAAAAAAATAAAAGTTTTAAAAATTTGGTCAAGATTGAAAAAAATTAAAATGAACTAGGCAATTTTGTCATTATGAAAAAAAAATTAATAGAATGAGAATATTTGTAATTTGTCAATAAAATTAAAAAAAATGAATTGTATTTTAAAAAATAAAAAATGTCATTGTAATTTATATTATATAAATACATGTATAATAATTTTATTTCTCTAATAATTAATATTATAAACTTTAAAAAAAAAATTATAATTAATTTTTTTAAAATTATAAAAATATATTTAAATATGATAATTTAAAATTTTAAAAATATATCCTGCGTTTTGAATATACGTCTTTCCCTAAAAATTGTAGCATAGCCGCCAGAGGCGGCGCCAAAATCATTCGCAGACATTTGGTTTAGTAAAACCGGCGACGGAAGTTAGTAATGGCTGTCGAAACAGAGGCTGCAACAGCTCCGGAGTTGGCCCTGGCTGATACTGATATCAACTGGGACAGGTCTCTTCCCTTTCATCGAGATATTTATATGTATACACATATTCGATATACATGTAAAGATGCCGAGATATGTATATATTTATGTATATGTATTTGTTTACGTATATATATACTCGCGTGTTTGTCTCTGTGATTTCTTAAAATCGTTTGTGATTATATTTGCCAAGGCTTGAGTTTGTTGCTAATGGTGTGTCTTGAACTGAGATATTCTATGTTTGTTCCATGGGTTATGTCTATTTGTTTATTTATTTATTTTCTAACGTTGATTGCAGTTTTTGATTTTACCAATTCAAGGTTTAAGCAATCGCAAACATGTGTTCAATACCACAATTATTGGATGAATCAATATTGAGTTCTGTCTATTATGTCTAATTCAGTCAATATAATACACATACAATTAATCAAAAGAATCAAGCACAAGTATAATGGTTATCACTTTTCTTTGTTGAGGAGTTTTAATCACTTACAGGTAGTGTGAATCAATTTGTTCAGTATGTTCACTTCACCTACAGGCTACAACTACATGATACGTTTATGTTCTATTGGTTGAGTTCAATTTTCCTATAGCTCCCCTTTTAATGTGCCTTGTGATGTATTAAATGATGGAATTACCAAATTAAGAATTTGGCTATTTCAATTACAAGTAATCACAATATCTCAAAAGCCCAACACCACTTCATCAATTGATTGATTAGACAAGGATTTGCTAATATAAAGTTCAATCAATCAAAACATCATACATAATTCATTCAATTAAAATAATTAGTGGTTACGTGCATGAGCCAATCTAAGCATCCATTGTAATGAGAATATAAACACATTCAATCACAAAACGGACACAATCACTTATAGTGGTCCACCAGTACTAGTAAATAAAAAAAAGAAGTGGTTGGGTGGCTTAGCCCGCATCTACTCCCGGCTCTGCCCTTGATTTTTCACTATTGGAGGGTTTTCTTGGATCACCCCAATAACCTTTACAATTGTAGGTTTTATCCTTAGGGTAATCTAACAACCTACCTAATCAAGGATTTACCCTAATTAGGGTTTATGCAAGTTTTTATATGTTGACCATCTTACAACTAACCTAGTGTGCAAACTAAGATTTTCATAGTGTTTAAGGCCTAACCTAGAACATTTGTTGGTTTTTCTCCCTCTGGATTACCAGCAACCAGGTAATTAATTTCACCTAGTTATGCTCACTAGGAGTTCAAGTGTTGGTGGCCAATTCGAAATGTGCAAGTAGCCCTTGGTTTACCTGGAACCTTGACTTCTCCTTTTGGAAGCCAAGAATTACCTAATTCTTCCACACTTTCCTTGAATTGTGGGGATGGTGCTTAGAGGTAATGTGTGTGTGTCTTCTAACACACAAATATGTAAGTGAAAAATTACCTTTTTTCTTGGCTTCTAAGCAAATAGTCAAATAATGTTACCTGATTAAGCAGTATATTAGCATATTTATTCACTTGATGCCGGTGGCATTTTCACAAAGAAAGACAAATAAAGAGCTTATTGCCATTTGTCAGTTTAGCCCGAAAAGTTACATCCTTTATTCATTTAAGAGCTCAAACTACGTGTAACTCCAATTGATGCTTATCAATGGCATTAACAGATATGGTAACTCTTTAGCACTATATTTTGTGACTCTAATTGTTTGGTAATCAGTTTGGCCGTCACAGATGCTTGGAGAAGCTTTGTTGTCGAATAAATATCAAATGGGCTCTTTAGAGTGAGTTGTGTGTAGAGAGATATTGGTGTTTTTTTTTTATAAAAAAAATAAGACAATAAAGGACATGTGACATTGTAGTGTTCTCGCAAGCCCACCCTTCCAGTCTTGGAAGGAATTGAGCACATCAAGTATTCAATGTCATAGTCTTGCTATATATAGAGTTGATTATATGATGGTTGGAATTGTTAAAGAGGGGGCTATCCTTTCCTTGTGCAATGGTAAAAGTTTGGGATGTCAAGTAGGAGGATGAAAGTTTGAGTCTTAAAGCAGCCATTTTGTGGATGTAGTGATAGAGGGTTAGGTTCCTGTGCTTGTGGCTTGCATTGGGTGGTGATCTTTATTTAGGAGGTGACAAAAGGTGTGCCACCTACATGTACATTGCAGTCCACTAAGTCATGATTAGTGGGAATTATATAATTTTTGGATCTATCCCTGGCTTAAGTGATTTTTCACTGGAACGATCGCTTGACAAATTATAAGGTCTTTTCTTGTTTCCTTTTTTCCCCTTTTCTTTTCAGTATCTTGTCCGTATTATGTTGTGAGACTCTCTCTCTCTCTCTCTCTCTCCCCCAACACACACACAAATGCACAAAAAAAGGGCGAACCTAAAAAAAAGAAGAACAACCACCTCAACACACTCACACACATTCACACTGACAATTGTCTCTTATCTGGATTCCCCAATGGTGATCTTCTCCTAGTCTCCACCCAATACATTCTTTAATTCAATGGGTAACATGCTTTCCATTCTGACCCTCCTTATGGATAATTGATTCAATGATACTGGAACCAACCACTCATGAATTCTCTTGGCCATCAATTTTCAAATAGTTCACAATGTTACTTTCTAATTTCACAAAGAATATATATTAAATATTCACGTGTATCTGTACTTATAACTCACATAACATAGAAGCATGAAACCAATCAGGTATCGAGGCAGATATAGGTGCCAGAGCTTGGAAGCACTCGTCTTAAAGGTCCAAAGCCTTGGAGCTTGTAAGAGCATGAAACTATACACAATCCTATGTATAAATTATATAGACATGTAAGCATGTTTATATTTGCACCTCTTGTCCCAGCACACACATGTGCGTGCATATTTTATTATCTCCATGTCATTGAATTACTCAATGGTGAATTAGAGTTTGACTTTTGAATTTTATACACTGCACACGTGATATCTGTAAGTATTACTTGATGTGCATGAAACTGGAGCTGGAGCTGACCTATTTTAACAATATGGGCCCCTCAACTTTAGGTTGGATAAGACAAGATTTCATATTATTGGGGCTATTCTCTTTACTGTTCAGTCTGCCTTACTGCATCCTACAGCAGTTGTAAAGACGAGAATGCAAGTAGCTGGTTCTGGACTCTCTCACATGCATGCAACATCATTATTCAGAAATATACTTAAAAATGATGGTCTCTCGGGCATTTTCAGAGGTTTTGGCACTTCTGCTGTCGGATCATTGCCAGGCAGAGTCTTGGCCTTGACTTCACTTGAAGTATCAAAAGATATGGCGCTGAAATACACTGAAAGTCTTAATATACCTGAAGCAACACGCGTTGGCATTGCAAATGGAGTGGCAGGCATGTTGTCAAATTTAGTTTCCTGTGTATACTATGTGCCCTTGGATGTGGTAGGTAAATTTATTCTTTTTTCATCTTCTTAGGTCACATTTGGCCATTCCGTAAAATTGCCTCACTTCTCATTTATATATTACAATATTGGTAGTCTTATCTTATGGAATGAGATCGATACTGAAAATATGCCCATCATAGACAGTGATGGAAATATTTTGAAATTGTGGGGCATTTCATGGAAATCCTGATATTGATCTGGGACATTAATTGTGTCTATGGGGCATTTTTTTCTTTCTTCCAGTTAATAAAGCACAATTGAGTTTACGCTCTTCTCATTGACAGATTCTGGAAATAAAATCACCTGCACTAGGTTAAATGTTGCCAATACTTTTTATTGATTTCTTTTGATGCTTCAGAAAAAATAGGCCCAAGACATTTTTGTAAATTTCTTTACCTGTGTCTTCAAAGGAAAATGACTTTTTGTTTGTGGGAGTTATTTTATAGAAGAAAAAAAAAAGAAGATTATCAGTTTTGCAACCCATTGTGTAGCAGGGAAAATATAACTTTTACAATCATTATAGTCCTCGGACAGCATTAATGAAGAATTGCGTAAAGCACTTGATGTCAGATGGTTTTGGCCTTTTCCCTTTGTTTAAAATTTTTAAAACTTGGTGTCTGATCCATCTTGATGTGCATCACTCCTTATATTTGTTATTTTGAGTTGTTTTAGTCTCTTGGTGTCTGTGGACAAAGAGCTAAATCTGACTCTCCATTAATGAAAAATTAAGTCTTCCATTTTTCAGCACTAGGGCTGTCATGAGAGGTCAATGCAATCTGTAAAGAGCTAAAATTGACTCTCCATTAATGAAAATTTTAGTTAATAAGTCTTCCATCTTGTCAGCACTGGGGCAGTCGTCACAAAAGGAGCAATGCAATCTGATGTGCAGTTCTATTAGGCAATTTTTCTGGACAAAATAGATCCTCTTTTACTCTATTCTCTTTCCGTTTACAAACAGAGCTGTATTATTTCTAAAATTTGTGTAGTATGTACCTTTCATAATGTGCCACAAAATTTGACGTGGTGTAATTATCAGATATGCCAGAGACTAATGGTACAAGGGCTTCCGGGTACTACATTTTGCAATGGGCCATTTTATGTTGTACGCTAAAATATTAAAGACCGAGGGATTTCGTGGCATGTATAGAGGATTTGGATTAACAGCTGTGTCCCAATCCCCAGCATCTGCCTTTTGGTGGGGTGCCTATGGTGCTTCCCAACATGTCATTTGGAGGTATTTCTTAAATATTTTGGTGATCTGACATATGCTTTTGCAGCTTTGCTGTTGATAACTCATAATATGTTGGTAAAGTTTGTGTTCTCTTTTACTTGTGACTTTAGGAGCATGGGTTATAGAGATGATTTGGAAAAGAAACCATCTCATATGGAGATGGTAACTGTTCAGGCTACAGCAGGAATGGTGGCTGGTGCTTGTTCCTCTGTTATTACCACTCCCATAGACACTGTAAAGACACGGCTTCAGGTAACATAAATTATAGAATATCTTCCCTTTTGTATGTGTTGCTGCTACCACAGGGACAATGATACAAAATGCTACTTATTTCGGTGGTTTGTTGTGTATGTCACATGGAATAACTCTTAATATAGATTTTCTTTTCCTTTTTTCTTGGTATACGGCTGTATCTAAATTTGAAGGTTATGGATGATTATGGTATTGGAAGACCATCAGTAATTAAGACAGCAAAGACACTCATTGAAGAAGATGGATGGAGGGGCTTCTATAGAGGGTTTGGACCTCGCTTTCTAAATATGTCTCTCTACGGAACTACAATGATTGTTACCTACGAACTGATAAGTACGTCAGTCTCCTAACGATTCCCCTCTGAAGATGGGCAAATCTAGAGTCTGACAATAACCAGTTTTGTTTTTGGTCAGGACATTTTTATGCACAAGTTTGGGCTTGCAACCTCCATTCAGATTTTCTCAACTGTAAATCTCTTGGTTCAAGATTTTGAACCTTGAAATCTTATCTCAATTTCAATCAAATTAAGCTCTTTGACATTTCAAAACTCCCAGCCGTTTTTTTACCCTCCATAAGATTCCTGTTTTAGACAAAATCATTTGGTTTCCCCCATTTTCAAAATGTTCATCTAAGTTTTGACTGGTTAAAATTTTATTGTCATAAACAAAATTTTATATCTTGCCTGTATGACTATTGTGATAGATCAAATGTTATCAACTTCTTCTCGTTCAAAAGAACCATCAAATAGTCCTGTATGTGTGCCAACTGTCCGTGATATATTGGTTGCAGTCAATTATTTTTAATGTTTGCTGATTTGGCTCTAGACTGAGTCCTTTTAACAATTATGTATGTGATTTAAAATTACAGGCTAATTACTTTTGCTAAATTAATTCTTTTTTCTCCCCTTGTTATCAGAGAGATTAGTCTGTAAAGCAAGTATGATAATTTGACAGGAGGAGGTGAAAGGCAAATTTGACAGTAAAAGGCAGCCGTGATTCTGAAATATTGTGTCTTAGGAGGAATTGGATGTCATATGAGGTGGCCTCCTTGTGGTGTAGAACAAGAAGCCTTTCTCAAAGCGGTTATATGGGTTTTGATTTTATTCCTTCTCCGTTATTTGAATGAGAAGGTATGTCTAATTATTCTCTCTCCCCCAACCCCGCCGGCACAGCAGAGCCCTGGACACTTTTGCGGCGATTGGAATTAAATTATTCCATTTTTTCAGTGTCAAAATCTTGCGACTTTGTTCTAGTGTAGCCTTTTGACACTCAAAAAAGCATGGAATTTCTATGGCTTTTTGTAAGGCTAATTAAAAGCGGGTAAAAAGTGTTTATTTTGACATTCTGGAGAAGAATTAACAGGTTTGGATGCAAAATGTTATATGGCTTGGCTGTGTTAATGTACTAGTGGTGTTGAAGCTCTTTGGGATCAAAATGTGGGGTTTTGGGGCCTATGGATCTTTCTGTATAAATTAAAGTATTTATTTACATTTAAAATTTGATACATGATACGAAAATATAATCTTTGTGGTAGTAAAGATTTTGTAGTTAGACCAGAATAGGAAAAGATGATTATGAAAATTTTCATATGTAAAAGATGATCACTGGTCGGAGGTTGTAAATTCGCAATTGATTTGGATTTTTAATTTGACCAATTTTAGCCGAAAAAAATAATGGTTAAGCATGATTTTTGGCCGAATCATTGTTTATAAAATAAATTAAGACAATCACTCTCTATTGAATTCAAATTTTATTTTTTCTAAATATGTTTGATTTTTTCCCTCCAAATATGTAGATAAATCATCCCATTTCCCAGCCATCAAGACTCTGAAAAGCTACTAGACAAATAATAAGAAGATTATCTAAAATGGTGTTAATGTATCTTTAATATCGTCCTATTTGTATTTTCACATTTGAGAGTGCGAGTATTTTATTATTGTACTAAGTAATAGTTTTTGAATTTGCTTTATTCTGTATTTCTAAAATACCATATCACACAAGACTTAGACTTGGTTTTTTATGTTTAAATTTGAGCATTTTTGTTTTATTTTATATTTCTAAACAATTGAATCCTCCACTCATATTTCGAATTTGACAAATATTCAACTACTTTTCAAATTAAAAGACTTAAATCAAATAGTCATTTGTATGTGTTAACATATTTTAATATAGTTGTAAAAAAATCAAGTTTAAGTTTGCATGTGTCAATTTACATGTCTTAGTGTTGAAAATTATTAGAATATTGTCATTAAAATTTTAAAGACTCGCTGACACTGGAGGTTTTTGAGTAAGTAACTTTAGAGACATCATTTAGTTACTTAGATTAGCACACACTTAAAAAATAATAATTAATTAAACATTAATGTATTGTGTTTCTTAAAATAAATTCCTTCTCCTATGTTTTGTACTTGAAAAGTAAGTTTTGGATTCAAAAGGGCATAAATAGCGGTTGGCGTTCAAGAGACAATGATTATTTGAATTGTATTATCAGGAGTATACAATTTACTAAAACAAAGACTATTGTTTGTTGTCATATTTAGTAAATCATTCAAGTAGGGTCTTATCTCTCTTGTAAATGTTATTTGAACGAAAGTTATGTCACAATTCAAACGCTATTTTTGACAAAAATCAAGACATGAGTGATAGAAAAAAATCTCAAAATGGTATTGAATGGTTGTATAGTTAGAAAGTGAGTAAAACTTTTTTTTTGTTTAATATTGTGAAAACACATACAAATAACATTTTATATTAAAGACATACAACCACATTCAACTAAAACTTAAACCATTAACATTCATTGATCTTGAAAAGTCCTATTGTAATCGATATAATAGGAAAGAGACTTAGAGGTCTAATAAATCAAATTTAGATTTCTTTTATTAATTTTAAAATTGGGTGATTATATTTTTACTTGATTTAGTGTGAATCTTTATGATTTACCGTATAATAATAATAATAAAAAAAAACACACAATTTCTTACCAAAAAAGTTGATGTGAAAAAACTATGAAACCTCATCTAAGAACACACAAAATTTGATTCTCTTTCTCAATTTCAAAATTTGATGCAGTGCCTAATCAAGCATTATTTGCCTAAAAACGAAAATAATCCATTTAAAAGTGGGAGCTGGGCCGTGGGCGGAGCGTCGGGTCAATAATTAACACCTGATTGGTCACAGCACGGACGTCAACCACTAATCTTTATGGCAGCCCTGACGGCGTCGCTTAACAAACCAAAAAATAATCCAGGGTAAAACGACCGATAGACGTCCGTTTTCTACGACCCCTTTATATATTCCTCTCCGATCTTTCCTCTTCCGAATCTGGTGCGGCGGTGGACGACAGCTCCATTTTCGTTCTATTCAGATCTGCGTGCTCTCTCTCATCGCTGAGCACTGCGTTCTCCTCTAAAAGTAACACTTTCTTTCTCCGTTGAGGCACATTTCTCAATCTCCCCTGATCCTAATTTGCAAGTATTTTTTTTCTTCTTGAAACCCTAGATCTGCTTATAACTATAGATCTAATATGTATTTGCCTCATCGTGTTGACTACATAGCCTTAGGTGATTGATTGCTTTCGAAAGGTCTGACATGTATTGCTTTGTTTATTGTTTGACGATAAATGTCTTAAGATTTTTCCGCATTCTTTTAATCTGATCTTTGCTTCAATGGATGGTTAGTGTCAGGTATGGCTAGATTGGTTTGTTAGGTTTAGTCTGTTGTTCATTAAGATTTATTTTTCAGCTTTGTTTTGGTCGGGCTCAATGGGTCTCAAATCTCAATGCTATTATCAATACATTTTTTTACATCTTGTTTTCCTCTTTTATCTATCTCTTTCTAAGGTTTTTTTCCCCTCCATTTGTCACTAACTTCATGTATTTTGAGATTTGGTTTAAGATTCAGATCTGCATGGATATGTGTTGCGTCTTGGATGTCCATATGGAATACAGTGTCAGATTTGACTTGGATAGTTGGTTCTGTATTACTTGTTTGATTCATTTTTTTTGTCAGGGTGTGAATTTCTCATAGATGTCGTTTGACGTTTAGATTTGTTGCTGGAATCAATTCACTTTTTTGTGATTTATGTGTTCTGGTTTTTTAGCAATATATCTATGAAAAAACAGGTGTCATTAGGTAGATTATTCTCCCGCCCATAATTAATGATCAGTGGACTATTTGAGTGGAAACAGCATCCAGCAATACTCTAAGAAAATACTAACTTTCTCAAATAATACCAGTATGATCCGATGTAATCTTGTTATGGCTATCTTTTTTTTTTTAAATTTTTATTCAGACCCATTGCACTTAACTTTATTGGCTAATAAGATGGTTTTAGTGATCAATGAAATAGTTGCGCCTGGGTCTCTCACTTCCTCTAATCCTTCCCTTTTCAGTTAACATGTAGGCCATACTATTAGATTAGGCAAGTGTTTACTTATCTTATTTTTTTATCTTTTTATGTTTTATAATAAATAGAACAAGAATATGACCACATTTCTTTCACAAAAATTTTCTCTCCTTTTTAATGTTTTATCTGCTGAATGAAGTATATATATTTGTATTTCGTCATCTCTAACTTTCAGATGTAATTTACCAATATATATTTGTATTTTGTCATCTTCGTTCTACTTTCAGATGTAATTTACCCTGAGGTTTTAGGATAATTAATCCCTGAGTTCTCCTTTTTATTTTCTCTCTCTCTCTCTCTCATCAATTTTTTTTTTTTGGGGTTTAATTTATGGTTAAAACTGTATCCTTAGTAATGAATTATCAAAAGTTGAATGATTTCCTGACTTCACTTTGATTGCTGGATCTGTCAGATTCAAAGATGGGGCTGTCTTTCACCAAGCTTTTCAGTCGTTTGTTTGCTAAGAAAGAAATGCGTATCCTTATGGTTGGTCTCGATGCTGCTGGTAAAACCACAATTTTGTATAAGCTCAAGTTGGGTGAAATTGTCACCACTATTCCTACTATTGGTACGTTTTTAATGTTTTTTTTTTGTCCCTTGAAGAAAAGTAATTATGTTGCTGAGAACATTGATTAAAAGAAAAGGTTTCATTCAGCATTGACTAATAAAAAAAGAACAAGTTTCATTGGCTTTGACAATTTTGTTTGGACTTTGTGTGAGATCTGTGATTATAATTATATTGCCTTTTTTTTTTTCGCATTTATTCTAACAGATCATATATAGATGTAATCATGTAAGAATCTCTAGTGTCTACAGATGATGTATTCAATTATTAATATACATTGAAGAGCAGATATTATTCTTTTGATTTGCTTTGCAACTGAAGGAACGCTTCTAGATATGTCATTCGCAAGTGAAGTCTATGATGCAGCAGAAGTCATGTCATCTCTAACATCTCAACCAGAGATTATACTGTTGTTGTTTGGATTTTCATTCTCTCATATGGAAATCATATATTTTTTTTGGCAGGATTTAATGTGGAGACAGTTGAGTACAAGAATATTAGCTTTACTGTATGGGATGTTGGTGGTCAGGACAAGGTAACAGCCGCATTTCTTATATTAGGATTGCTCCTCTCTTTAGACTGTAAAATAGAATCATAGTTACATGGGTATTGTACTTGAAGAAATTTTGTTTTGATTGAAATATGATAATCTCTCTAATTTTTTTGGGCATTTTAATTCATTATTCTGGGTATTCTAATGTGTTTACATGTGGATTATGAGAAGACATTCACTTGGGGTATACTTAGGCTGGCTCAGTGGCAAATAACCCCCGTTACTATTGTTGGACTTTATGCAATATAGCCACCTTTTGGTTTAGTAGAGAAGCTCATCTATTATATTGTGGATACATTGTCTTTATGATTGTAGATTTATATTTGCACATGATTAGCATTTTATATGCATGTGCACATTTCAGTGAACATGTGTGAAGACACTTCTTTGTCTTGAGTTTTTATCATGCAACCACACATGATGACCTGGACATTTTTTTTATAGTAGTTGAGATTTATTTAGTCAACTACTAAAGCTTGATGTGTTTTAGTTTCTCTTTGGTTTTAAGGAAAGCCATGGCTAATACATTGAAGGTTTATAGTCCAAATGTGTGCAGAGAAAGGGGCAAGGGGTAAAGTATGTGCTTATGGACGGTCCAGTGCTGATTAAATTTTCCTCATCAGTACTTAACAAAATCATAAGCTAGAAATACCTGAACCACCTTGTCTTCCTGCCCTCTAGTTCATGTGGTAAGGCTATCCATGTTATGGCTTATATTCCTTGGCATTTTGGAAAAATGTGCAAGCTATGTTCCTGTAATCATATAGTGGAGGTTGGCATGCAAGTGACATTGGTAGATGGTCCATTGTTTTTGTAATGTCCTTTTTATCAGAACTTGTCATCATGATTTAGAGGGTTGACTCGTTCATGAGGAAAGGTAATTCTTGCTGAGGTTACTATCTTGGAATTTTTTACAAGTGCATGAATGTGTTCTTATGGAGGTGGTGTTTGAAATTGTTGTGAAATGATGAACAGTCTGGTGCTGTTTTAATCTCTTTTCACAGGACTTGACATCGTAAGGTGGATTTGCCTGAGATGTCTTACTAATTACAAGTCTTCTTGCTAGTTCACATGGGAAGGGCCGGAAGGCTATCCAGGTTGTGGCTGATATAGCTTGGAATTCATGACACAAACACTTGTAGATGGACCTGGTCAAATACTGTTTCAGGAATATCCGTTTGGCACTTAGTGCAATTTGAGCCACTTGTTTTCAAATTAACTTGCAGTCTGGTTGGTATCATTTGTTTATGGTATACTTTGATGGATGCCTCTATTTGAAAACAGTCTGTTCATGAAGTATCATTCAAAAGGAGGTCTTGTTCTTTGAAGTGAAATTTACCTTCTTTACTTTCTAAATAATAATTTGCTATGTTAGCTTATGCTTCAGGGTGACACATTGGGGATATTATGATCTGGTTGACGTGCATGTGTCTGTTCGAACACTAGTATCAATTTGAGAAGTAGGATATTGTGTGCTTATTGACGGTCTAGTGCTGATTAGCTCACTCCTTCGGCACTTAACATTATCATAAGCTAAATTCACTCTAGCACAATCTTTTTAAATTGTTCCATTGAATTTTATGAGAAACAGTGATATACGTTGTGGCTGACATTTTTTTTATCCTCCCTAGTTGGTCAACAAGTAGATACAAATTTGTATCTTTCTTTTCTTAACCAGACGTGTAACACACCCACCTTGGCAATGTTTATTATATTGAACAGCATTCATTGAAATATATATCATAGATTTCAGAAGAATCTGGCGTTTATTTTTTTTCAGAATTGTATGGATTGATGATTCTAATATGATTGGCCGTATTGATATGATGCACTTAATTTCATCCTATAGAATTGGTTTCATCCTAAATCCACTTTATTGGCTATAGAATTGAAGTCTTGTTCTCTGAAGTGAAATTTACTTTCTAAATAATAATGTGCTATGCTAACTTATGTTTTAGGGCTGTCCTATTGGGGATATTATGAACTGGTTGATGTGCATGTGTCTGTTCAAACACTAGTATAAATTTGAGACATAGGACATTGTGTGCTTATTGACGGTCTAGTGCTGATTAGCTCTCTCCTTCAGCACTTAACATTATCATAAGCTAAATTCACTCTAGCCACAATTTCTTTAAAATTGTTCCATTGAATTTTATGAGGAACGGTGATATAGGTTGTGGCTGACATGTTTATACCCTCCCGAGTTGGTTGACAAGTAGATGCAGATTTGTATCTTTCTTTTCTTAACAAGATGAGTAATACCCCCACCTTTGCAATGTTTGTTATATTGAACAGGATTCATTGAAATATATATCATAGATTTCAGAAAAATCTGGCATTTATGTTTTTTCAGAATTGTAT
This sequence comes from Nyssa sinensis, assembly GCA_008638375.1. Lineage (NCBI taxonomy): Eukaryota > Viridiplantae > Streptophyta > Magnoliopsida > Cornales > Nyssaceae > Nyssa > Nyssa sinensis. Next base: position 243,989 of record VIRR01000386.1, on the reverse strand, counting down.
GGATTGATGATTCTAATATGATTGGCCGTATTGATATGATGCACTTAATTTCATCCTATAGAATTGGTTTCATCCTAAATCCACTTTATTGGCTATAGAATTGAAATCTTGTTCTCTGAAGTGAAATTTACTTTCTAAATAATAATGTGCTATGCTAACTTATGTTTTAGGGCTGTCCTATTGGGGATATTATGAACTGGTTGATGTGCATGTGTCTGTTCAAACACTAGTATAAATTTGAGACGTAGGATATTGCGTGCTTATTGACGGTCTAGTGCTGATTAGCTCTCTCCTTCAGCACTTAACATTATCATAAGCTAAATTCACTCTAGCCACAATTTCTTTAAAATTGTTCCATTGAATTTTATGAGGAACGGTGATATAGGTTGTGGCTGACATGTTTATATCCTCCCGAGCTGGTTGACAAGTAGATGCAGATTTGTATCTTTCTTTTCTTAACCAGATGAGTAATACCCTCATCAATCCATACAATTCTGAAAAAACATAAGCGCCAGATTTTTCTGAAATCTATGATATATATTTCAATGAGTAATACCCCCACCTTTGCAATGTTTGTTATATTGAACAGGATTCATTGAAATATATATCATAGATTTCAGAAAAATCTGGCGTTTATGTTTTTTCAGAATTGTATGGATTGATGATTCTAATATGATTGGCCGTATTGATATGATGCACTTAATTTCATCCTATAGAATTGGTTTCATCCTAAATTCACTTTGTTGGCTATAGAATTGAAATTTTGGATGTTTGCATATTTTGCAGATTCGACCTTTGTGGAGACACTACTTCCAAAACACACAAGGGCTTATCTTTGTGGTTGACAGCAATGACCGAGACCGTGTGGTTGAGGCTAGAGATGAATTACACAGGATGTTGAATGAGGTACTGGATGGTTTAATACTCATGTTAACATTCATCATCATCCCCCAAAATAAAACCAAAAAAATGAAAAAGTTGTTGTATGGAACCCGGCAAAAAAACTAATTGCTTTCCATATAGTCTGTTCTACTAATTGCTTTGCATGGGAGCTTCCATATAAAGTAAACTAATTGCTTTCCCATTTCATTTGTACACAGGATGAATTAAGGGATGCTGTGCTACTTGTGTTCGCAAATAAGCAAGATCTTCCAAATGCAATGAATGCTGCTGAGATCACTGATAAGCTTGGCCTTCATTCCCTCCGACAGCGCCACTGGTAATTTAATAGATCTCTTTTCTTCCCATTCTATCCATCTTTTCCGTTCTCTTTCCGTGTGCTTGTGTGTTAGCCTGCATGTTTTGCCCTGGAGTCCTGACATGATAGTTTGGATATCTTACAGGTATATCCAAAGCACATGTGCTACATCTGGAGAAGGGTTGTACGAGGGACTGGACTGGCTTTCGAACAACATTGCTAACAAGGTACTCCGTGGTTATATATATATATATATATTTATTTATTTTCTCAAGCAGTCTTGCGTTTTAATTACACTTACTATAGTTTAATGATCATTATTATTTTTTCTAATTCGCTTCTTTTTTCCCCCAATTTTCAGGCTTAGTGGGCTGTTAAGGGTTGATTTTTCTATGACTTATATGGTAGCAGTCACTTCGGGGGATAATAGTTGTTATTTCTATAATTGTTATTGTTACTATTTTTTTTTTCAGATTTCAATTTTTTTTAAATTGTCGCAAGAAACAAGATTTCATTTATCATTATCGGTGTTATTATTTTACCCTAACATGTTGTCTTTTAATAATATACATGGCTTTACATGTTGGATTATCAGCTCCTCCTACATTATGAAATGCATTCTGGACACCTTATGGCTTCCTATATTTGAAAACATTTCTTCTTAAATCGCCTGTAGCCATGAAGGCTTCATTAACAGATACGAATGGGTAGAATGACGCTATCTCTTTGCTGTCTGTGAGTGTCCCTTTTTGGCTGTAGCACTGGAAGGATGAGATAATAATCTGATTGTTCCGTTATAGTTGTGATTCTTCCAACATCATATATAAAATGGGAATTTTTGGTGAGGGTTTTATTAAAATGTGTCTTTGACTAGTATGTTAATCTTGAGTCCGGACGTGATCTGCAAGAGGAACGAAAAAGGGGGTGTGGTGTGGTGTGTAGAGGCTGTTTTTGTGAAGGGTACGTCACGAAAGTTGTTTTCTAATAAGTTGTTTAATTTCATAATTTATCCAAAAGAAATTAACTTTCATAATTAAAAAGAATTTTTTAGGTTACTACTTTTAAAATTTTTTTCTCGCTTTTGTAGGACTTTTGTTTGGATGATGAGATGAAGATTGGATAAGATAAATGTTATCTCATTTCATGTTTGGGGTCTTTGATTTGATTAAATATTTATATCTCATCTCATGAACTATTTATATCCATCTGGGCGGGCGGGATATAATTTATATTAAAGGGGTGGTGGTATTGGAGTTGTTTCATTTAATTGAGATGAAAATATAATGTCACATCATAAAAAAAAAGGTATAACATTAACATTAATGAGTTAAAGTTAAAAAAATTAAATTTTTTTTTCATTGTTTAATTTTTTTTTATATGTTTGATTTTAGATTTTTAATGCATTTTTTATATTAATAAATTGATTGTTATAAATATATGTATGTATGTATGTATTTTTAGGCATTACTTGTATGAATGTATATAATCATTGATTTAAATGGTTCTTTGTAATTTAAATTGTGATTTTTTTAAGTCACACAATCACATTTTAAAATATTGTGATTGTGGTTATTAGATTTTGTAATTAATTTGTAAATAAAATTTTAATTTTAGATATTTCATATGTATATATTTGAAAAAATAAATAAATGACTTTTAGATAAATACATTTTGAAGAACTTGAGAAAAATAACACACAAGAAAATAAAATAATATATATTTATATCTGAACTTTATGTTTCGTAGGCTCTCAAACACAAGATTTGAATATAACATATTTTTCAGATCAGTTCTAAACACTAGATTAAAATGTTTAATATTTTACAAAATTTTATATCTTATCCGATTTAATTATATCTTATTCAATTTCATTTTGTTATGTGGTTCCAAACAAAGACTTAGAAGTAATGTTTTATCAATATGATTTCAAATCTATTTGAATTTTAAGAGACAAGTATCAATTGTATTTTTTTTTTTTGTTTGAGAAAATCTTAAATACTGTGTATGTGTACAAAACTAAGGGTGTCAATTCGTGTTATCGTGTCGTGTCAAGGCATACATATTCGAAAATATATGTGAACCCAAACCCGACACTATTAACTAATCGTGTCAAGTTTCAAAACTCAAATCCAACCCATTTATTAACCAGGTTACACGTGTCGACCCACTTAACCCGTTTATTTTAATTTTTTTAATTTTTAAATAAAAAAATTTACATATCTTTTAATATGTATAGATAATTTTCAAGTTTAGTAACTTTGGATATGGGCCAAATCAAAGTAAAAACCTCTTTTATAAATAAAAAATCTTAAAACCTTGATAAAGATTTAATGTGAGATGAATTACCTTAACTCATAATATATTTTATAATTAAACGTGTTAAATTGTGTTAAACAGGTTGACACTAGTAAAACCCAAACCCGACCTGTTTATTAATCGTGTTATACGTGTCAACCCGTTTATGACCCAAACTCATTTATGCTAAACCCAAACCCGTTAACTTCGTGTCGTGCTCGAGTCGTGTTGTCGTGTCTTGTTAAAAATTAACACCCCTATACAAAACCAAAAGTGTATGTATGTGAGAGGTGTATTTTTATATCCCGGATGGACCAACCAACTTGTCAAAGTAACAATTTCAAATTTGTTTTTAAGCGAAATCCCGAATTGGTAATATGGTCTAAATTTGCTGATTGATCATGAAACCATCCCAAAAAATAAAAAGTAAAAGTTTCCATGACAAATCTTTGCCCACCAATCTGCAACAAGTTTTCTGCCAATGTTAACTGCCTCTGTTAAAGCCAGTGTAACAAGAGCATCCCAATTGATGATGATGCCCCTGTTGTTGTTGGTATTTAGCAAGGCCCTCCCAATTTTGATTCATCCCCATGTCTACACCAATAAAAACTACATCTGATTTTTTTTTTCCTGCGTCATGACAGTCTACTTTAGCAATATAATGAATAACATATGTCCATACCTAATAGGACACGTGGTATTTCTTACAAATGAGTTCCATAAGAATTACTGCTGGCACTGCCCTTCTATTTGATGACTGCTCAAGGCTTAGGTTCGTGTATCGTGCCATATTTTGCATTTGGGATAACTCAAAAAGTGATATAGTATGGTGGTTAAGGTACCGGGTCTTCGGGAAGTGTATTGAGCATGAGCTGAACATGAACATGATCTTTTGACTCCGTTGTGTTGCAATGATGCATTTTGGAAATTAATAAAAAATTTGAATTATTAGAATAAAAAAGGCTGTTCTTTTAAATGCTTTTGAGATAAAATATGTTAGAAATAGCTTCGAGAGAAACGGATCCAAGCCAAGGCATGGTGAAAACTACTTTCTAGATGGAGACATTATTATTTTCTCTATGTATTCTTTAACACCACCTTGAATCACATGGATATTTTAGTCCAAACTATATATAACCAAATGATTTTGGACCATACTTGGAACTGAAGATGTGATCTTTTATAGAAATGAGGTGCAGGAAGAACCAAGTGTTCTGGAGATTCTGCATATAGAAGTAAAGCACGAGGACGAAACCTGCATACTGGATTAACTGCTCAGCAGAGCAACTTTTAGACCTCTAATAACTCTTCATGTTTTAGAAATTTATTGGATAAAGCAGTGTACTGGAGTACAATAATATGATATGTGGTTTTAACATATTACACATTTTAGAATCAATGTTCAAGTAGATCAAGAACTACGAGGGCAATGTTATTGAGCCAGATCATTTTCTGATTATAATCTGCTATAGGAGATGGACTACTTGGTGGTTTGTTGAAACGATCTCCACATTTAGTTGTCATCTTCATTGCATCACTCACCCACTTAGTCATGCCCTTATAGTCTTTCTTATAAGACAATCGATAGGCCAACTGTAACTTACCCAAAGTCACTGTGTAATCAGTCAGGCAGTTGGCTAAACGGTCTTTTGTGAGGGGATCTTGTGCATTTTGGAATAACTGATCCACAACATACTTGTTCAGTCTTGCTTGTGCTGTTGCTAAGAGGACAGCGATGATACTCAGCTCATTCATGTCAGCTTTACCAGTTCTTGGATAATTATTGAGACTAGTTTTGCAGAATTCGTAGTTTTGTGTTTCCTTGCAAAGTGCATCAACCAGTTGGTGGGATACTTGAACAGTCACAACAGCAGATGAGGGATGGAAGAAGAGATCAGAGACCACTACGAGTGAAAGGAGAAGTGCCACAGCAGGGGAAGCCATATCTTTTTGCTGGCTGAGATGAAGATGCAAAGTTGGAGATGAGACTAATTAATGGTGATTTGTACTCCTTAAATATTCAATATTGGAATAGATAGAAAGTTTCTTTTTCTGGGGAAAGGTCATGCAATATGTGCATGTTTACATTCTTGTTGAACTTATCTTAAGTGAGTTTGCATCAACAATGTCCTTTGCTAAACAGAGTTTCATACGTTTTCAACTCTTTGCAAGTAAGATTGGTTTGAAAAACCTTAATGGAGCAAGAGTGTTATGTGTTTGGCCCTTTATTAATTAGTCTAGATAGATTTTGGCAGTAGTTAAGTGTTCAAAAGAAAGAACATAGTTGCAGCATCAAGCATGAACGTAAAAAATAAGTGCTCGACAGTATAAGATCCCTGATTTAATACTTTACAGACCCTCTAAAAATCTCTTGGGTCAAACAATATTTTTGACAAAATACAAAATCGAATAAATTTTCAGCTAGTTTTCAAGGAAAAACAACAGCCAATCTTCTTATAAATGAGGTGTGTGAATTTGTCCTTCTTGTTTGTGGTGGTGGTTTTATTATGATAATGATCATGATCCCTGATCCTGATGCAAAACTGTTGTATTATTTCATAACAAATCTGAAAATACTCGGAAGAATTTGCTCATGTTGGTCTGCAGTTTGAAAACATGATCACTAATTGAAATGTTAGGAGTAAAGAAATCCGGTCCAAATTAATTTATATTAGATGCTATCAATCTGTATTATTTCATAACAAATCTCATCATAATACTGGAACGACTTCCGCAAAATTCATAATTGTGACACGTATTTGAGTAGAAGGAGTTTGTTTCTCCTAGTTTGGAGCCAAGTAATGTCCGAAATTAATAAGAGGGAGGAGAAACCAAATGAAATCAATACAAGCATCACATTTGTCATAAAAGATATATTCTGGGAAATATACGGATGATTTGAGTTTAATCAGAACCGCCATCTTTGGAACTTTGCTTTTTCTTACTAGTTGGCTTGTAGCCTTCTCGTAACAACTCCTCAACTTCCTCAAATTGCAGTCCTTTGGTTTCTGGTACAAGGAAATAAATGGCCACAAGTCCAAGGACGGAGAACCCAGCAAAGAGGAGGAATGTGCCGGCAGAGCCTAGAGCCTTGGTCAAAGTTAAGAATGTTTCGCTCACAAGGAGATTTGAGACCCAATTAGAAACTGCAGCTATTCCTCCCCCAATGCCTCTGTATCTCAATGGATATATTTCAGAGTTCACAATCCATGGTACTGTCCCCATTCCTGGTGAGTAAGATATAATGTATAATCCCAGTAGTATGACTGCCAGAAATCCTGTTTTGCTTGGACAACCATTTGTGTAATATGTACGGTATTCTGCACGGCATACACTTCTTACATTGCTATCTGCAGCCAAGCAAGCTCCGGGAGAGTACTGATTGAAAGCGAAGCAGATAAAAAAAAAATTAGTTCAATACTGTTGAAAGCATTGATTAACTACCAGAAGAATGCAATCAGTTTAAACAGCCATTGGCGAACAATGTATATAAATCCTAGTCCGGACTCTGCTGGAAATTAAAATTTTAATTAATAGCAGATTCAAAAAGCAATCCTTTTTTGAACTAGTAAATATGATAAGTAGGAGTAAATGTTAAAACAAGTTCTTCGATAGCCGAAAGAGGGTAGGGAACTAAACTTACTATGTCGGCTGCATTTGAACAATAAGCGCAATCTGAGGCTAAGCATGTCATGCAATTCCAAGATGATGTGTCTGCAGCTTTCAGGTAACTCAAACAGGTAGAGTTACCACTAAAGTGGGATGATTCGGATTTACTGATAGCTGGGGCATTGAGAGAAGATTGGAAAAACACACCGGATAACATTATGAGGCAAGTAATGATTCCAAACATGGAAATAATCATCAGCTTCCTCCTTCCGTACCTATCAACAAAAGCCATGCTAACGATGGAGCCAACAGCATTGAGACCAGAAGTAATGAGCGAAAGTGCCAAAGCAGTCTTGTTTGAGGCAAATCCCGCAAACTGAACAATGGTGGGACTATAATACATGACAGTGTTTATACCCACAAATTGCTGAGCCACTTGAACAGTGATACCCGCATAGAGCCCCCTTCGAACTACATCATTAGCCCAAGCTTTCCTTACTTTTCCAATCATTCCGCTTTCCCCAATAGACATTTCCTCTGCCTTTTCAGCTTCAACCGATGACTTTAAGGCCTGCAGCTCCTCTTCAACCTCCTCAGCAGAATAGATCCTCTCTAAAATGGCCCTGGCCTCGTCTACCTTATCCTGTATAACAAATTAAGATATATGTGTTACCATCAAGCTTGCATTTGGGGAGGGCGGGGGACCTTTAAGGACAATGTCTTAAAAAAATAGAAAGTGGTTATAACCTTCCGATAGAGCCATCTAGGAGATTCAGGAAGTGATAGCATAATAAAAAATTGCACAACAGCTGGAACTCCCGCAACACCAAGCATCCAACGCCATGTTCCTGGCATCTGAATCAAATTTTACCCGGTTAGATCGCCTTCTGTTATCGTTGTAAAAAATAAGCATTTGAAACACTCTTATAACAACTATAGCTTCAAACATTCATACCTTGGTAAAACCTAGATTGATAAGATATGCCAAAAATTGGCCTCCTGTAATTAACAGACCGTTTGTGCTAACAAGTGCACCTCTAATTCTAGCTGGTGAAGCTTCTGAAATGTAGAGAGGAGAGGTCATGGATGCCATTCCAACTCCCAAGCCAACAAATATTCTTCCAATAATTATCACCCAGGGAGCTGGAGAGAAAGCCATGATTATTGCACCAATGAAGAATAGCAAATCAGCAATTAATATTGACATTTTACGCCCGAATTGGTCATTTATCCATCCGCCAACTGCTGCACCAACGATAGCTCCTGCTACAGCCATGCTCACTATGGTTTCCTATAGATTGATAAACAAAAAGAAAAGAAGCCACTTAAAAGAAAATGGGGAGTTTTCTATTGATATGGGGAAGGCATTTGAGAGTAATTTACCTGCATCCATGTATTCTTGTCAACAGATTCAAAGTCTTCACGAATGTAAAGTAGGGCACCAGAGATAACTCCTGCAAATCCAATAACAAGTCCATCAATTTTTTCAGATATTTTTAGAGATCATATGTAGTTATAGTTTGACATTATTGAATCCTCCATTGTTTGGACCCAGTACTGATGACTGGAAATTCAACATACACAAGCAAGGAAAGCAGAAAACAGATATGCCATAGAGTACATAAAACAAGAAACGCTTTGACATTAAAAACAAAAACAGAACGAAAAGTGGAGCAATGATGTTTTTCTATTTGGAATAAGCTTTGTTGTAGGTTGTTACCTGTGTCGTAGCCGAACAAGAGGCCTCCAATGCCAGCGGACAGGGCCAGCCGCATGATGTAAGGCGTTTTCCATGTTGTCTGCCAGCATTCTGTGAATTCTGTTTTATCTGCTTTTGTAAGTCCTCCCTCCACCATTTTTATCTAAATATGATTTAGTTAGGGTCAGTCTCCCTGAAAAACAAACAAGAAAAAGTGCAGATGGATTCTTCAGAAAAGTCCTGCTGCAGGAAACAGTGTTGGAAATTTTCTTTTTTTGATCAAATGGAGTTAAAAGAAACATTTTGTACACACATTGAAAGAGTTGAATTTGAAAAAACATTTTGCAGAGACATTGAATCATTTGGGATTCCAAGGAGAACACAATGGAATGGAGTACTAATTAAGTTCACATGCACCTCATTAATATATTGGCGGCGGTATTAGAATTGTTTGCCATTCTTAATATAGATATATTAGGAATATAAAACACGTTCATGAAACAGAAGCAAAAGTGAAGGGAAGGGAAGGAAAAGGAAAAGGAAAACATTTTCATCTTACCAGAATGTCCTGTTTTCTGCTACTTTTTCTTCTCTCCAGACTCTGGCTTCCCAATAAAATATAAGCTACAATGGTAAGTAAATCCAAATTGTAAGCTTCCTCTATATGTAGTGTTGGGTGGATGAGAAAATGAGTTGACAGGTGTCCTGAGGTCCAAATTTAGTCAGTTTTTCATCTTATTTTTAGAAATTAAATAAGTAAAGCTCTTTATTTAGCAGGGGTAAATAGATAAAAGCAATGGTGAGAGTGGGTTAAAACAGTTTTTAAGTTGCTGGAATTAAGGAGGTTAGAAGTAAAATCAGCCAAGTGAAATGGTCTTGATTTGGGTTGATGTTTCTTGTTGAAATAATAAATTTACTTGGTTGCAAATTTAAATTTAGTGGGGTAAATATTATCCTCCATACAATCTGAATCATCCATGAATTGTAAGCGTTCATGTACATGGAGAGAGAGCTCTGCTGGCTGCAGGATTAATAATCGGGCAAACCTCACAATTGGAGATGAGGGTTGGTTCCAAGTCTTATTTCCCACCGCAGTTGATGTAATTATTTAATCAGTCTTTAGAAGAAATTCTAACGGCAGGGTTGAAATCAATACTGCGTGCAATGAACCTTTACTCTGTAAACCCTTCACACATACACACCCAAAAAAAAAAATTAATTGGTCAGATATCTTGGAAAATCGTACAATGGCCAGTACCCACGAACGATATAAATACTAGTGTTGCTTTGACTTTACTCACATCCGTGGCATGTTTCTATGGGGATCTTATTAAATGGGAATTCTATGGGGATCTTATTAAAAAGGAATTACTTTTCGACTTTTCGGGAATGTATTGTCTAAATGAATTAGTAATAGTAGTTGTTGTAGTTGTTTTATTAGTACCTTCAGTGGTTCCTATACCTTCGTGTAGCCTCACAAGAAATATAAGAAAATAGGATAAATTACACTTATTTTCTTTGAGGTTTCTGACAATCGTAGGAACCTCTCCTATAGTTTCTGAACTAGTATTGTCTTCCCTTCTGGTTTCAATGTCGATAACAAATTCTCCCTGTAGTCAATGACCGTTAGTTGACCTAACAGAATTTGATGATGTAAGCAATTCTTTATGTCTAAATATCAATTTTGCCCTTGAATAGTAGGGAAAGACAATATTATCCCTAAAGATTATTATAAAATTACAATTTTGCCTATTAAGGAAAGCGACTGTTGGATATTTAGTTTGAACCGGTTCCGCCTGAATCAACCACTCACGACATTCTCAAGGCTCTGTTGGCCCAAAAGGAAAGCTTGAACCGGGCCATCAATAAGTCAGCTCCTTCTACTGCACCTCAAGCATCTCCGGTTCAAGTCTTTGATGAGTGTGACCAATATGCTGAAGACTCTCTCGACCCAAGACAACCTTTTTAACAAGCCACAACCCTTCCTTCCTCTAAACCTATAACTGAAATTGAAAAATTGTTGAAGTAACCAGGAGAGGGCTGGAGCCAAGGAAATCTCAATAGATCTATAGAACACCAAGTTCTTTTCCCAATTTCAAACCAATTGGAAACCCTAGTTTCAAGTCAATTTTGTTCATCACGAGGAGTAGGGAGCTTCTGAAACGAAACCCCAACCGTCGATTTAGTCCTTGTCACCGCCGGCCCCTCATTCGTTGCCAGGAGTTTGACACCCTACTGAAACTTCACGACGGCACGTTGTCTCATTGGCAAGACCGTCCTCGCACTCACCTCCACGCTGTTCAACAAACCACTAATCAAACTAGCCTCCGATGACTCTGATGGCAAACCCGATATTTTCTTCCCGGAGAAGAATCCGTTCGCCGTAAAGTGCCCGTTTTTCACCACCGGCATCTCAACTACTTTCAACCGATGTATCATCGTCTGAGACGATGCCGTTAGATTTCGGCTTCTGACGTGTTTGATATCTTCGTACAAAGGAGATGGAGTAATCCTCCATCGTGGGCCAGTAGTAACCCAGGTGGAGGAGGTGCTGGTACAACTTGGTGCCCCCTTGGTGCTCTGGTTCGTGAGCTCCTTTCAAAACTGCTGCAATCTCGTTCCCTGCGAGGCACCTATGGGGTGTGCCATCAAGGCTCCTTCTAAACAGTTGTCCTTGTTCAATAAAGAAGTGAGATGGGTTGGATCGGGCTATAATGAAATTAAAATTGAATCTGTCGACTCAACTAAAAAAATATTCAAGTTGGATTGGTTTTTTTTTTTTCTTTTCTTTAGGCTCTAGCAAATTAGGGGTAAAAAACAATGCATATTATTGCATTGTTGTATATAATGGTTCCCTTGACAGTTAAATTCACTTTTCCTTAACTCCAAGGAATCAAACAAGAGAAAGTGTTGCTTATATTCTATTTTTTTGTTGTTGGGACCCATATGTTATTACAATTTTCTCTATTTCTCATCGACTTAAAAAAAAAATATAAAGTACATAAATTACTTATCAGAACAAAAAGCATATAGTGGCAGTCTTCCAAAATTTCCTACATAGATAAACTAAAATGGTGTTATAAAACAAATAGCACTATCGATTCACATTTTCAAAAAAAGATAAACAGATACAACTTCTTGTGGGATTTTAAGTGCATTAGTTTTTCATTATCATGAATTAATATATATATATATATATATATTTTTGAAAAAATGTTAATTAGAATTTAACTATTGGATAAGTTTGGTTTACTTAAATTTTAAACTTAAACTGAACCGATTAAGTTATTTATATAAATTTTAGAATTGAACCAACCTAAAAAAATTTCTAAGCAATTCAACTCATTGAGGTCAGGTTTGGCCGAGTCACTTCTGGTTATTAGAAGTGAAAATATTGCCCCCAGTTCCAATTTCAAGCCTCCAAGCTATTCATTTTATCATTATTTTTCTCATTAATTGACGGAGGACAAGGAAACAAAGAAAGTTAAAGTTACAACTAGATTTCTAACGTGAATGCAAATTGTAGACAGGCAAAATCATTTTTTTCTCATTCAAATTTTGTTTTTGTGTTTTTGTATACTTATATCATTTGGGCCAATCGTGAAAGTTTGAATTCAATTCCCACCATTTACTAGACTCTTTCTTTATCATTGGATCCTCACGCACACACATATTCCTTAGTCTGGCAACGGATCATTGTCTTAACGTTAAACAAATCTTTATGTGTTGTGTGGGGGCTTTTCTTTGAAGGACCTTTACTTTATATCTATCATTATGTCTCAGATTATTCATTCAATCTCCACTTACGCACTTAATAATTAATTAAACATCAAATTCCTAACTTCCCTTGTTAGTTTCCTCCTACAATCCATCATCAAATCTTTTATTTTTATTTATTCACTTGCCTTTTCGCTCATGACTAATTAAACACTAACCACATATTTTGCTGATAACTCTATCATTGTTGGTTGTCTTAACTAGGTTGTGGTTAAAGTTTTGTTGTACAATAAAAACTTTAATTTTTATAATCGAGATCAAAAAAAAAAAAAATTTCATTTAAGATAGTACTATTTGTATTCGCTTCTCAAATTATGAGTTGGATTAAATTCCCTGAGTTTTAATTATACGTATACATATTTATGTAGTGCTATTTATTATTATTTTTTAAAATTATACAAATATTCATAAATAAAAATATGAAAGTTGAGAGAACTGAGTAATTTTTATTTTTTTTAACTTCATGTAATGTATCTTAAATTATGAAAAACAATAAATTTGAACTAACTTTCAATTTTGGGTGGTCCAGTGGTAAGGATCAGTCGTGAGACAAATCATACAACCAGATGTTTGAGTTTGTCTTTCATAAAATACACAAATATTTAATAAAAAGCTAACTAACAGATACAGTAATAATCGTAAGATTTCAGTAAAGACTCTTGCACTTGTAGTTTGAGAATATTTTTAAGGCCATCTCCGGTAGTTATTCAAACTCAAACCAAAATTTCACTTAAAATTTGAATAAAAATTAAATTTGAATTTCATACTCTGTAATAATATAACTCAAATTAAGTTACAGTTATAAATTTGAGTTTTTAACAGATTTAGATTTGAATTTGAAATTTTGAGAGTAAAAATAAATTAGATATAAATTTGAGTCTTAAATTAAAACATATTTTACTTAAATCCAAACTCAAATTTAAATTTAAGTAACTACTTAAAAATGTCCTTAAGTGAGATTCTCTTGGTTATAATAAAAAGAGAAGAGATAATTATTTTCTTTTAAAAAAAGAATTATGGAAAGCAAAAATATTTAGATGTCAGTATATGTAGTTGGGGCCACTCGAATAAAAATGAAACTCGAGGGGTATCGTTCAAATATCTACAGTTGAATTTAAAAATGGGCGGGCCTATATTATCACCCACTATTTTATCTCCCAATTTCAGCTTTTTTAGAACTTACTCTTTCTGTCAGTCTCTCTCGATTCCTCAAATTTCGAAGCCCTCTTTGTTATGGCAATCAATCATCAATTCATCATAATCACATTGATTATTCCCAAACCCTAGTTTCATCTCTTATTAGAATCCTATAGTTTGAACTTTGAAGTCTACATTTCTGGGTAACTCTGCACTTCCTTTCTCCAAAATCCAAACTCATCCATGTCGAAAGATGCCTCTTCTGTTCGGATCACAGCTCGTTCCACTTCGAAGAACACACAATCCGAAGGAAACGAGAACGAGTTTGAATGTTTGTCAAATTCAATCCATTTTCCACCTCAGAGGACGCCTCTGCATACAATACCAGATCCATCACAATATCAGAGAGAAGTTCAAGAAACCGATTTCGATTCTCATGGTAAGTTCGAAGGTAGCCGAGCTGGTCGATCATCGGATAGAAAAATTGATGCTTCGGATAATCAACTGACACTGAACAAAGGAATTGGAATTGTGGGGACCAATTACGGCACTCCTAGGGTTTCTGGTCGAGGGAAAGTGCTCTCGGAGCCAAGCTCAGTGCAGAGTACTCCGGCAAGGAGTTTGTCAAGGACTTTGCATGTGAGTGCACTGGGGGCCTGTAGTGGGCCGAAACCATCTCAGTGCTCTGGAGCAAGAGCGGGGAGCTTTTCTAGGGTTTCTAGGGGGGTTCCAATTGTAAATTCTGAACCGTCTGTTGAAGTTCCGCATTTTGAGCTTGTGGAGGATTATTCATTTTGGAAGGATCGCAATGTGCAGGTTAGTTTTGTGTATAGCTTCATGATTGGTGACTGTTTTCATTGTTCGGACTTCGGAGTTTCTAAATTGACCTTGGTGAATGTTGGGTCTATAGGTTTTGATAAGAATTAGACCGATAAGTAGTCTGGAAAGTGTTTCTCAAGGATATGGCCGATGCTTGAGGCAGGAGAGTGCACAGACCTTAGTGTGGCTTGGTCATCCTGAAACCAGATTTACCTATGATCATATAGCTTGCGAGACAATATCACAGGTGCTATTTTAATCAATGCCCATAAGTAGTGCACGATTTTCTTTTGCACTCTCTCTCACTCACACACGCATGTATGATGCATCAATTGACGATTTAAATGGATTCTTATCTGATTTCTTGCATGAATATCTTGCAGGAAAAGCTCTTCAGGGTTGCAGGATTGCCCATGGTGGATAATTGTATGTCTGGGTATAATAGCTGTATGTTTGCTTATGGTCAGGTATTGCTTCTCTTCGTGTGTCATGATTTGTTTTTAATGAATTATGGAATAGACTTTGAGATCTTCGATGTCTTCCTGCAGACTGGTAGTGGGAAAACATATACTATGATGGGTGAGATATGTCAGATTGATGGAAAGCTCAGTGAAGATTGTGGTATAACTCCTCGTATTTTTGAATATCTATTCACAAGGATTAGAGAGGTTAGATACATAAAATTTTCAGTGAGTTCTATGCCTTGAAATATGTACATGTATTCGATGAGCTGGTTCCTTATTCCTATATTTTCTCCCTGAAAATCGTTTGTGTAGGAAGAGGAGAACAGGAGGGATGAACAATTAAAGTATAGCTGCAAATGTTCCTTTCTGGAGATATACAATGAGCAGATAACGGACCTCCTGGAGCCTTCATCAACAAATCTGCAAGTAATTAAAATTTTATTTGATTCATGTTGGGTGGTCCACTTTACATTTTTTTATGTGAGTTATACAATTGGTTTTCATGTTATAGCTCAGAGAAGACTTGAAGAAAGGTGTATATGTCGAAAACCTTACGGAATATAATGTGAGGACCGTTAATGATGTTCTCAAGCTTCTGTCACAGGTACCACTAAATGGTGCATTTTCGTGCTCAATTACTACTTATTAAAGTGTACATAAATTTGAACGGCATATTATTTTTATTTTTGTTTATTTTTACATACACAGGGTGCTGGCATGTAAATTTGATTGGCATACATTTTATTTATTTATTTATTTTACCTTACACAGGGTGCTGCAAATAGGAAAATGGCAGCAACCCATATGAACCGTGAGAGTAGCCGGTCCCATAGTGTTTTCACATGCATCATTGAAAGCTGTTGGGAGAAAGATTCCATGACCCATCTTAGGTTTGGAAGATTAAATTTAGTAGATCTAGCTGGTTCTGAAAGGTAATTGTCATTCTTATGATAAACTATCTCAGTTCATTGTGCTTTTTCTTGAGCTCACATTGCCGATTTAATTAGGCAGAAGAGCTCTGGTGCTGAAGGGGACCGTTTGAAAGAAGCAGCAAATATAAATAAATCCTTGTCAACTCTGGGGTAATTAATCAGATACCTACTTTTTACTTTTTAGTTAGATTGCTCTGAGCATGTTGCAGTACTTTGTAATGATTTCTTTCCTAGTTCCACTTTCTTTTTAAGCGTCTCTTCTGAATAAATTATTTTACTTATAAAAAGTATTACTTATACATGTTGTAGACTTGGTGAGTTGGCGTAAATGTAGAATCTTAGAATAACCGCGGATGATGCCTTTGCTGACCAGTGATTCAGTATGTGATTTGAAATGAATTAGCTAATATTGTATTGAGAATCATCTGATACTTCAATATGGACGCTGTTGTCATGGTAAATGCGATGGCAGGAAGCAGTCCTCCATGCATCTGCTTTGTTGAGGCAGAAGCTCGTTTTTAAAGGAGATCCCTGTCCGAAGATCTATTAAGCTAAAAAAATGATCCTGTCATTTTTGAATAACTTTCCATGCATTCTCTTTTAACAAGTTGCAGAAATGCATTTTAAGGGCTCGTCCTCAACAGATTGTTGAAAGCTTATCTCTAATATAAAACATCTCCAAACCAATGATATAGGACAGCCTGATTGAGCATATGATACTGAGTTCATTAACTTCTTCACATTGTTGAATATAGTGGCGGAGCCATGTGATGTTATAAATAGCAATTCTAGGTCTTTTTATCTATTTTCCTATATCTTAATTTTTTTCTGTGCTTGCAGTTTGGTGATAATGTCTCTGGTAGATTTAGCACATGGGAAACAAAGACATGTACCCTACAGGGACTCTAGGCTTACGTTTCTCCTCCAGGTCGGAGAATGAAATCTCTTGAGCACAACATGACTCCTAACGAATCAATAATCACGTAGTTTCATTTGTTGCTGTGGTATCTCTTAAGCTGCACGTTATGTTATCTTTTTCTTTGGATGCAGGATTCTCTTGGTGGAAACTCGAAAACAACAATTATTGCAAATGTTCAGCCCATCTATCTGGTCTGTGTTAAAATAAATCTTCTTTGTCTGAAGCTTAATAATTAATTTTCTTTCGCATTATCCTTTTGTGTTAATTTATAATTGTTTTCTCTTCAGCTCTGCAAATGAAACATTAAGCACTTTGAAGTTTGCTCAGCGTGCCAAACTTATTCAGAACAATGTACAAACTTTGAACTCATGTATCTATTTCAGTGAAAGCTATAATGATTGAATCTTTTTCCTCTATTTTTTCTAGGCTAAAGTGAATGAAGATGCTTCAGGTGATGTAATAGCACTGCAACGGCAAATCCAACAATTAAAGGTATGAATTAGTTGAATAGTTATATGCATGTGTCATCTTGGATTTTCCACAAGCTAATGGTACCAAGGCCCTAATCTATTTTGAACAGGGGCAGTTGTCCTCTCTTATGAAGCATCATAGCATTTCAAGGTCTCTTTCACATTGTGAGCCACGATTTCAACAATCTTGCTTGGGTGATTTTCCTGAAGAATATGACTCATCAGGGGAAAGAAATACATATGATGATTGTAATATAACAAGTGGTACAAAAAAGGAAGGTAATTTTTATGTCAATATTGAACATTTTTTGCTCCTGTCCTAAGAATTGTATAATATAGACTATGTGCTAATTTATATGTGGCAGACTGAAATGCTTGGAAGCTACCCTAGTTGGTGCCCTCAGGAGAGAGAAATTGGCTGAGACTGCAGTCAGGAGATTAGAGGCTGAAATTGAACAAATGAGCTTTTTAGTATGTCTGTTTTTAACAACCAGCCCAATATTTTTCAACTTATTTCCATAAATTTGTAATAAATTCTCGTGGCTTTGATTGATTGGTAACCAAAAGTTATGTCTGTTAATAGTTCAGTATTAGAACAAGCAGTGGTATATGATGTGATTAAGTTAGAGTTGTGCCATGTATTGCAGGCTCAACAAAGGGAAGAAGATGCTCAACGTTCTAAAATGTTGCTAAGGTTCCGCGAGGAAAAAATCAAACGATTAGAATTGTTTTCAGATGGCTTAGTCTCTGCCGACAAGTATCTCATGGAGGAAAATAATGCATTAACAGAAGAGATTCAGCTGCTCCGAGCTAGGATTGATAGAAACCCAGAATTGACCCGATTTGCATTAGAGAATATTAGATTGATTGAGCAACTCAGATTGTAATTCTCACGAATAAAATTTCCAAGTCTAATCTTTTAAAAGGGTGCTATTAATTTCCTTTCTAAGTGCCACTCATTACCTTCCTGTCAGGCTTCAAGATTTCTATGAACAAGGGGAACGAGAAACATTGCTAGCCGAAGTTTCAGAATTGCGTGATCAGGTTTGGGGAGATCTTTTTTCTTTTTCTTTTTCTTTCTTCTATATTACAAGCCAGCCCTTGTTGGCATTCTGAAACAAAATTATACGTGCAGCTTCTGGAAACACATGAAGGAAACTATGGGCAGCATAAATTCCCTTCAAGAATAGAAAATCAGGTTCTCAATGAAATGTCTGGTCAATACCATGATGTTCGTAGTCTTGAAAAGTTGCCCATCGTTAACCTTCAAAGTTCCAAATTTGCAGGATATTGATGCTGTGAAGGAGTTGGAAGATTGCAGGAATATGAATTCTGAAATTGATTAGGTATGTTTTGCATAATCATTTTCCGATAATGTTAAGCAAGTTTCTGCCAGTGCCTAATGCAATATACCACCAACATTTTCCCGTTTGCCACTTTTTTTAAGTTTTTTTTTTCAGCGGGGGAGGGGGGGTGTGCGTGTTAGGGGGCCTTATACTGATGTCTCCATGCCAATATGTTTTTTTTTTTTCCTTTCTCAGCATTCCTTTTAATTGAAATTTTTCTGTAAAATTCTGCAATTAACTTCATTTTTTGGATTGAACAGCGTTCCACTATATCTGTAATTTCTTTAGTGGAATTTTGTGTGATATCACTGATATGAGGCATCTGTAGTGAGAGGAATTCGTAGCGTGTGGGGGTTTCCTTTCATTCTTTTCCTTTTTCTTTTTGTTATATATACCTCTTTCATGTACATGGGATGTGCTTTTGTTTTGGGTGTTTTAATAAATTGCTACTAATAAAAAAATTAACTTCATCATTTTGAAAATATGCGCGCTCATGCAAGACATTACCCTTGTGTTAGTTTGTCTGCATTTATAATCTTGAATCTAAGCTCTCCTCTGAATGGGCCAAGTGTATCAGTACTCAGTAGTGCAATTCACAGGGTCACTGTTAACTTTGGCCCAACCAACTGCTATCATGTATCTCTCTCTCTCTCTTTTTTTTTTTTATGTTTTACGCCCACAAATGAGCAGGTGCCAAGCCATTCTGTTTACTTCTTTCCACTTTCTGATTCTGTTGAGTTGAATTTGAATCAAAGCATTATGATATGGCTAGTTGCATTGACAGATTTTTTAGTTGCCTTTTTCCCCATTATATCCTATATATATTTGCAGGGAAGTTGATGAATTGCGGAGAGAACTGAAAAAAATTATGAGCTGCAACCAAGCCGCATTTGGTTCTGTAAGGATACCTTATTAACCACATCTAAATGGGGTTGTTGAGATGAGTTAACCTTTGTCCTTTGGTAATTTTTATTTATTTTTTATCATCTTTGCAGGTGTCAGATTCCTTCACCAAAGATCCAGAAGAATTTAAACAAACAGATAAATGTTCACGGGTGAGAAAATATACTAACTGGTTCCTAACTGGAGTGGTATTTATTTATCGAGGCTTGCATTGCATTAAAACTGATGTCTTTTGCTGTGATATGTGGCTAGTAGTCCTTATAAGTACTGCTCTGTTTACCTTGAGTTTGTAAATGAAGTTGGTTCATATATTGAGATCCAGTTCCTAACATCAAGTTGTCTTTGTGTCAATAATTCATGGGAAAATTACAACTTTCATCTTCTAGCATTCTCACGTTCTGGTCAGTAGATAATAAAATAAAATTACTTTGTAAAAATTATATCTACGCACATAACTACAAACAGATGTATCTATGTTGGAACATAAACAGCCTTTATCAATTTTGGTTACAGAAGTTCCCTAATAATTGTTGGAAAAAATGGATTATTTGAGTAGAATTTTTGGTCATCTTTGAGTCAAAATAAAAGTGGGCCCCACATATTATTTTAGGTGGGTCCATATGTAAATATATTCTCCTCCATGAAGAGATTAAGAACATATATTGGGTTGCTCAAAACCATTAATGAGTGAATGAGAAATTGACTTTAAATATCACCACTTGGAAATGTTAACAAAGCTTGAAGCTTGTATCTCACATATGTTGGGAACAAAGTTTTAAAGAGTATATATACAATTACCTTAGGTTGGGCTTGAGGCCTTGGCCTGCTGTAATAATATATTATATATATATATATATCTTTTTAGAGAAAATTTATTTAAATAAATATATTTATTTAAATTATATTTTCAAAATGTTACATTTTTTGGCGCCCCTTTGAATTTAAAGAATAGTTGCATCCCTTTAGATTGGTGCACCGGTTCACCAATGGACGCAGTCTATTCAAATTGAAGCATTATATCTGTTCGCGTGAACAGATGCACCTTTTAGGTTCATGTTTATTTAAATAGCTACCAAGTCGCCTATATAAACCCAGTCCTCTCTCATCATCATTCATTGAATTTCACGAATTTTAGAATTCAGTTCATGTATACCATGAGTCTGCATATTAAAAGAGTTCAAACCCAAGTTTTGGTTCACTGTGCACATAAGATTGGAGTGCTTTCCTTCTACGGTGTGTGACCATTGTATCCTGGGAGACAATCGCCATTGCAAATTCAGGAATTCAATTTTAATGTATCAGACACGTGTTCGACACTGACATTGTGGCCTCAAAGACATGTTAGTGCTTCGTAGTTGATATACTTGGTTCGATCATGCTAAATTAGATTATTTGTAATATTGATCGTTGTTTTGTTGTCACAATAAAGCCTTATTGGACGACATACACCAACACCAAGCTCCATCATCGTAATTTTCAACCACAAAAGCTCACACAACCCATGTGCCATAGCCCTAAATTCAGCCTCAACCCTAGATCTCACAACAATTGACTATGTAGTCTTACTACGCCAAGTCATTCGGTTATCTCCCACCAAAGTGCAGTATCCAGAAGTAGATTGTTTATTAGTGACTGACCCTTGTCCAAGCTGCATCACTATATGCCTCCAACCTCAAATGACTATGTTTGGAAAATAAGTTTCTAGCATATGCCTGTATCAAGTTATCTATCATCACTACTCTCACCAAGCCTATGATTAAGCTCAACTAGAGTATCATGAGGCTTGCAGCCAAGCATTCCTGTACCCCTTGGATAAGTCTAGAACATATTTCTACTGAAAGATAAAAATTCTTTTTTTTTTTTTTTTTTGCAACTTGTATCCAAAGAAATATTCTAACCCTCCTAAGTCCTTTATCTCATTTCTTTGGATAAAGAAGATTTCAAAACTTGCACCTCTTCAACAACACCTCTGCTTATAACAATGTCATTTCCAAGGACTATAAGCACAGTAACCTTCCTTTGCCAATCTTTGATGAAGAAAGTGTGATAAGTCCGACGTTGCTTATATCCCTACTTCTTAACTCTAGCAAACCTCTCAAACCAAGCTCTAGAGTGTTGCTTCAAGCTATAAAGAGTTTTCTTCATCTTACAAACCTTCCCTTCAGAAGACAAATTAAAAACCAGGAGGGCCATCCATATACACTTCCTCTTCCATAGCACCATGAAGGAAAGCATTCTTTACATTTAATTGTTGAAGGGACCGCTCCAAATTTGCTGCCAAGGAAAGCAACAATCTAATGGAATTCATTTTCGCCACCGGTGCAAAGGTCTCTCGGTAATCAATGCCATAGAGACTACAAATCTAGCTTTACACCTTTTTATAGATCCATCTACCGTATACATTTACAGTAAATACCCATTTAAACCCAATTGTTATTTTCCCTTCGGGACGAGTTGCTAGGTCTCATGTGTCATTCTGCTGAAGAGCTCTCATCTTTTCAACCAAAGCTTCCTTTCACTTAAAATCTTTCGAGGCATCTGTCCAATCTTTTGGAATAGATATAGAAGAAAACAAAGAGACGAAGGCAAGATAGGAGAGTGAGAGTGATTGATAGAATACAAAATTTGAAATAGGACGCTGAGTGCAAGATTGAACTCCTTATGAATTGCAATAAGAAGGTCAGTATTATTCACAATTCTTCAATAAATTGTTGTCTTTTTTCCTATTTTGATTATACAATAAAAATTCCAATAATTTCTCTTAATTTCTCCTTTTAAAAGAAACCAAAAACTGTTAAAAATAATTTTTTCAACATAATGTAATTTTGAAAAAAATGTTAAAGGTCAATAAGTTGTTGAAATTATAAAAATGTAAATAGTCATGGTTGCAAGGAATTCCTACTAATCTAATGGTGGATAAATAAAATATAAAAAATATAATATACAAAATATTGAATTTAGGCTTGGGTTTCCAAAGTCTCACCCCAAATCCAACTCTAATTTAGATCGGGCATGAGTCTTTTTGCCCAAGTTGCACCCCTATTCAAAACAGGATAGGTAGAAGTTTGATTCGAAGAATCTAATTGGCAATAAGCATGAGAAGGATCAACGGTCTCACACTTTCTTCTCCTTGCGTAAGTGAACATCTCTTTAGTTCTTGCAGCCTGTTTCTCCTTGTCCAGCTCACAAATAAGAGACTCACAAACAGGAAACTATGGTAAAGGTTGAGGAAGGAGGATCACAAAAATACTCTTCACTACCACTCTCCCCCTAAAAAGGAGTTTTCAGGACTAGGAAAATAGAATTTATACTAAAAAATGTAACATCTATAGCGATAAAGCGATGTCAAGTAGGAGGATTATAACATCAGTAACCTTTATGAGTAGTAGAATAACGTAGAAAAATACATTTCATGACCTTGGGATCAAGTTTACCTGGATTAGAATGCAGCCAAATACACGAGGGGAAATAAAGAACATAAAAGAGGAAATTTCAACACTTCAAGAGGAGATTTGAAGAATAAAACACGAGAAGGTATTTGATTAATGAGATAAACCGCTATAAGAAATGCATCCCCCAAAAAATTGGATCAACATTCATGATTTAAGTTTCAAAACAAATTTGTTAACTATTATATATATATATATATTATGTGTGCATGCGCTCGTGTGTATATGTGTGTAGATATATATAAACTGGAGAAAAAGAGGGAAAAAAATTCAAAACAATCCAAAATAAAAAACATCCAAAACCGTGTCTCCAACGTGTCTGGAATTCAAAAATATTAGTCACTCTTTTTTCACGTATCCGAGATATGTTTGAGTGTGTCCATATCCGACACTAATACGTGAGGCAAAATAGAATATACGTACTGCCCCAAACATTAGAATGAATAATAGCAAAAGATAAAGTGCTTTTATTTAAACTAAGAGGAAAAGAAACATGAATATGTTTTGCTAGTCACACACTTCACAATGAAATTGGGAAACATTTTACTTAGAAAATAAAATAGGAAGCAATCTTTGCATTAAAGAAAAAGAAGGATGACCAAGGCATTGATGTTAGCATTAGCTGGTCTGCTGAAGAATGAACACCAAAACTAGTAGACTGGAAGGCTTGTTTTCTTTTTGTAGGAGAATCTAAGATGTAGAGACTATTCTTCTCGCTACCACTGCCAAACGTTTTCTTCGTGTCCAAGTCCTGAAAAATACGAGTAGGAAGGAAAGTTAGGCTATTATTCAAGGACTTAGTGATACTGCTAATAGATAAAGGTCACTGGAAATATTAGGGATATGCAAGATAAATGATAGAGACCTAGAGAAATTGAAATGGAAGCTTTACCAGAAATATTAGATAAAGATCCATCTCGGATGATAACTTTGTCTCTACTTGAACAAGTATTATAAGAAGAGAATAAATTTGACAAGCCAGTCATATGATCAGATGCTCTCAAATCAATGATTCAAGAGGGATTACTAGATAGGAAAAAGTGCTATATGCCTTGGCATGGGTAACTCAGTGAGAAAATGTGGAATAAGTAGTGCTAGTAGAGGAGGGCTTTGGTTGAGACATAAGACGTTTGAAGGACTCAATCTTTGCCTAGTAACGAATTGAAGTGTTTGAAACTGAACCTCAAGAAGTCACTCAAGAATCAAGAGAGGTGAGATGAGCATGGGACTTGGATGCTACTCCAAGGCGACCCCCTCTACCCCGTATAGGACGACCATGAAATTTCCAGCAACTTTCTTTAGTGTGTCTCAACTTTCTACAATGATCACACACAAGCTTATCTCTGTTATTGATCATGGAACCAATAACTCAACCACTGATCATGGTGTCTGCTGATTCCTTCACCTTCTCTTTGAGAGGCAAAGGTAAGAACATATCGCTCTTGAATCGATGACTAAAGCATAGCACTTTCTTCTACTATCCTCTCCCTGAACATAGGCAATCTCTGTTTGTGTTTATGAATCTTGTGCTTCAAATTATAAATCTGAGCAACATTACTCATTTGTGAGTAAATATGAGCAACAACATTCTAGATCTGCTTTGCAGTTATCAAAAACAAATATCCGTTACTAATCTTAGGTTGCATGGAGTGAAGGACTTGTGACATAACAGTAGAGTTTTCTGCATTCCATTTGGCAAATAACAGATCTGTACTCTGCGGTTCCTCTTATCAGTTTAGCCCATTTTAGCCTTACTCTTAATAAACAATAGAGTAGAACGAGACCAGGCAAGGTGATTAGTACCATCAATCTTAGTTGTTGTAATTTTTCGCAGGGTTTTCATTTTGGGTATTAACCAGACACAAAGTACCTCTAACAGAGGTATGGCTAATCTCAAACATACTGTCACAACAATTCTAATAATCCAATGAATGCAAAGAGGAAATATCCCCTTCGTTTGTAGCTCAACCAAACACCACCAAAGGTCACAATCAGTCACAGGAAAAACAAACAAAGCTTCAAACAGCCAAGGTAACATCAATGGAGACCAAATAACAACCAAACACACACCAATGCAACGGCCAGAAGGCAACTCACATACTAGTGCAGTCCCGAGAACTCTTGTCAACAGCCGACTGCTATTTTGCATCAAAAAACAACTCTTACCATCATGGGCTGCCAGAAGAACAACTCTCGAGGCCTAGATGCGCTCCAATGAACCAGTTAGAAGTAGCTAAAACATTGGAAAAACTCTGAAACTCTAGATTGAAAATCACATTCCCTTTTTCGAAAAAAACATTCAAAAAATCAAGAGTCTAATTAGATGGCTGCAAAAAAATCTGAAAAAAATTACCAGAGGACTCCCCATCCTTGGATGCTGATGTTATCGTCTGTACGATAGCATCAGCAGTTCTGTTGTATCCCTGTTTGCTCTCTGACATGTTTTGATGAAGTTCAAGGCTTGACCTTTGCTCTGTTGTGAAGTTGGAAAATGTTGTTTGTTGATTTTAAGGTTTATGATAGGAGAAAGAAGAGGAGAGAAGAAGAAAAGAGATAACAGAAATTCATAGAAGTAGGGCAGAATAGTTAATCCATATTCCTACACCCTTTCTACTTATAATAAATAATCAAAAAATTAAAAGAATTCCCGTTGTCTTAATATTTCTAACAGAAGATTTTATGGGTCAATATATTTCTTTATTTTTTTCTTCAAATTTTAGGGTGACTTCTGTTGTTGAACAACTATCTCTTTCACAGGTTGAAACCATATCAATCAGAAGTGATTCAGGAGATGAGATGGCATCTTATAACCAGCCAGAGGATGAGGTTACACAGAATAAGAATGAGCAGGAGATGGGCATGGCCTTAGTTATCCAGTCTAGTGATGCTCAAAAGGAGCTGATGGATGCCAAATTCTTAATTGAAGCATTGGAAGCTGAGCAGGTCCATCTAATTGAAGAACTGCAGTATATGCAGGAGGAGAATCACAGATACATGGAAATCTTAAGCGATAAGGACAAGGTAGAGAGACAATCTGTGCTTAAACTTGAAAAACATTGTACAGAAACAGGTGATTTAGAAAATCAAAACCAGACTTTGGTGAAGGTGGGCAACAACGACATCAGCACAATGGCTTTGCAAGCCAAGTTGGACAGGATGACTATGGAACTTGAGGAGGCTCGATTGCTTAATATCCAATATCAAGTGGATCAGGCATCACAGTTATCTAGGGAGCACCAAATTGAATTGGTTCACGAGCAGGTTGAGATGGAAACAACTAAAACAATTATTCATTTGCAGGAAGAGGTTGCTGCTCTCCAGTCAGAACTTCATGAGAGATTATGTTACATGGCTGAAGAAAATATGATACTGAGAAACACCATAGCTGCTAAAGAGGATGAAATAAAGGCGTTATGTGTGGAGTGGGAAAGGGCAACTTTGGACCTAACAACCTTCCTTATAGATGGTTCAAAATCCCTCAGAGATGCCTCTGGCCAGATAGAAAATATTGCTTGTTCATTTCCTCATGTTAATGTTTGGATTGGTGAACGTGTAGAAAGGGCTGCTAAACTTTGTGTTGAGAAGGAAGAAACAATTCTACTACTCCAAAAGAGCCTGGAAGATGCACAGAAGATGGTATTAGAAATGGAGCTGAAGTTAAATTCCTTGAAGGGAGCAACAATGGCTTTAACTGAAGTTCAGCAGGAAGAAAATGACACAAGCACAAAAGAGGCAAATCAATTGACTATGTTGCTGAAAGATAGGGTCAATATGATAGAGTTTCTAGAGAACAAACTCACGTACAAGGAGAATCAAATAAATGAAGCTGAAAAACGTGCAAATGCTGCATTCCTAGTAGTGAAAAGGCTATCTGAATGTCCCAAGATTTCTCTCAGAAACAATGATGAAGGAGATATTTCCATGTCAAAACTGGCTATTTCCTCTGAAATAGGAAGCCGCCAGATTTCTGAAATGAAGGTTCATGCAAATGCTATAGCACTTGAAGAAATTGAGATTCAAGTTGAATTGGTGAGGCTGGGACTGTTGGAGACAGAAAATGCTATGAATGCATCTTGTACTGAAACATATGCATATTTATTTGCCCTCCAAACTGACATTCATGAAGCTGCTTCTCTGTACACGGAGTTGATTCAAGGTTTTTTGAACGATATTCATGAGATTAGAAAGAATTTTGCGCAGCTCAGAGAGAATCATAGAAATATTCAAATTTGTATTCCATCATTAGAAGCCCATAAGTTCCTGAAGCATGAAAATTGGTGTTACATGCTGCATCAAATAAGAGATGAACTTGCTGAAACAAATGACAGACTGAATATTATAAATGCTTCCATTAACACAACAGTGAATAAAAGTGACTGTCAGGATGCAGCTGAAGATTTAGTAGAAGTAGATAGAAAGATTACGGATTGTTCTACTCCAGGATCTAATCTTTCGGTCGAAAGTTTTGCTGCAGAAGAGAGATCAGATAGATCTTCATCTTCTTGCTCTGCACACCCTGGAACTTTGGATTCAGAGTTTGAAGGAGGCTTGATTTTTTACTCTGATAAGCGAGAATCAGAAAAGTTGGAAAGGCTGGTCAAAAAATCAATTCACAATGATACATCAATAATGCATTTGAAGAAAGAATTTAAGAAGGCGAATGCTACTTTCAGTAAATTAAATTTCAGGTTAGCTGTGCTTTTCAATGAGAAAGAAATCGAGGATTGCTCTTATATCGGTGTAGCAGAATCCTGCTCATATGTGGAAAACAGGGAGCAAAATATATTTAAGAATAAACTTAATCAGCTCAAAATGTCAAAAACAACACGAGTGCTTCAACCTGTTGAGTTGATGACGCCAGAAACTGAAGCAGGCTGCCACGGTACAAAGGAGGTAAAAATTCATATTAAACTTTCACATGAAAATATTCTGGTTGAATTAATTATTAAATATGGCACTTAATGGCATATCATTTTTAACTTTCGAGAATTATTTAATTTTTTCAGAAGACAGGAGAAAGATCACTGATTTTTTCTTTTGGTGCTATGTTTTTGTCATGTGCAGTTAATCATTGATGATGACATTAATCACGCCAGTACCTTCTTCACCACACTTGAGGAAGCTCATGCAACCATGAAAGAAGCTGATTTTATGCTAAACGCATTGCTGAAAGCAAATGAAAATTCAAAACAGCTGACTGGTATGTGGAAACAAACAGGTGAGGAATTGATGGTAGAGAAGGCAAGCTTAATTGAAGAAATTGAACAACTTAGATCCTTAATACGTTTGAAGGACTGGAGAAAATGCACTACTGCAGGATCAAGTCCATTTCAGTTTGCTTGAAATAGAAAACTTGATGTCTTTGCTGGAAGGAACTTTTCTGGACACACAAAGAGATGTGGAGCAAATGTTGAAGCTAATATATTCTGATGCGTTAGCAATGATATGTGATTTACTGCACTGCATTTGCAACTCAAGATCATTACTTGAAGATATTTTCTCTGAGACAATGGAGAAATCATTTGCTTCATTTGTGCTGTATCAGTGCCATGTTGGAGAATTTTTCAATAGGTTTCCAATCCTCCGTGTAGATTCTGGTTTCCGTCAATCTAGACTCCAAGAGGACTATTTAATAAAATATAATTTGGGATCAAGATACCTGACTGGTGGAAATGAAATCGTGATTGATGGCGTGATAGACAGAGAGGAAGGGGATCAAAGTTCAGTTGCCACAAGATTGGAAGAGGAAGAGTTGGTCCCAGTCCATGATAATCTGCTATCTGAAAATTTGGCACTTAAGAAAGAATTGGAACGAAAAGAAGCTCTATTGAAAGGTTTACTTTTTGATTTTAGCTTGCTGCAAGAATCAGCCTCCAGTTCAAAGGACATCAAAGATGAAACTGAAAAGTTAATTATGGCTTTGAGCCAAGTTCAGCATGAGCTAGAGGTGAAAACAAATCACCTTGCTGACATACTGGCTCAACATAGAAAACTCGAAAGGGCGCTTGGCTGATGCTGAAACTGCTCTGTCTATCTCGAATTCTGATCTTGAGGAGGCTAATGGAGCATTAGATATATTGTCAGACCAAAATGCAGAGTTGAGAGTGCTTGTGAAGGATCTTTATCTGAAAAATTCAGAAGCTGAAGAGCAACTAGAGGAACAAAGGGAGGTTGTCAAAAGTTTAGAAAAAGAGATTCTTCATCTGACTTCTTCAGCAGACAAAAAACTACTCTCTTCAATTGAAGACATTGAGGATGAATTGAGGAGGGTCACTGGTGAGAGAGACCAACTTCATGAACAAGTTGCCTCCCTGGAAGACAGGCTTGATATGGTCCATGCCTTAGCTGATGAAAATGAAGCTATTGCTATTGAAGCCCGCCAGGTATGTACATGTAAATAGCTATTACGATTCTAGATATCTGTGGCTTTTTTTAGCAGCTGCTTTAATTAGATATCTGTGGCTTTTTTAGCACCTGCTTTAAATATTAAACTTGGAATTGTTCTTCTAGGATTCCGAGGCAAGTAAAATGTATGCTGAACAAAAGGAAGAGGAGGTTAAGATTTTAGAACGTTCTGTTGAAGAGCTTGAGTATACCATAAATGTATTGGAGAAAAAGGTTCGTTGCTCATACATTTCTTTAAATCTGATATTTAAGGAATATTGATTAGTACTAAATCAGAAAGTTGATTCTTTTTAATTTCAATTTCTTAGGTACCTAGTTTTTAACATGTTGGTTGGCCATGTGACTTTCTGAAGTGACTTGGATTTCATGGCTACTGATATCTAGTCATTTTTTGGGCCTCTCTTAGGTGTACGAAATGGAAGAGGAGATGCAAAGACATCAGTTGATAAGAGATTCATTAGAACTGGAACTCCAAGAACTGAGACAGAGAATGTTGACAGTTGAAAATATTACTGAAAATATGGAGTCTGAAAATTCCAATGTTGAACAACATGAGGATCAACTTCTGAGGTCATAATTGCCCTTTCTTTCTTTCTGCAAATTCTTGGTTACGGCTCTCACTATTATTTGCAATTAATGAAGTGATTCTATTGCAGGCAGCTGAATAATAGAGCCCTGGAGCTTCATGATGCACATAATCGGATAAGAGTTCTTGAAGAGGAAAGAGCAGAACAGGCGAAAGAGGTGGAGCCATTTGCTATTTGATCTGAAACCTAACAAATAAAATTTTCCTGTTGTAAAATCTCTTTTGTCACCTGCTTTTTCTCTCTTCTTACTACAAATTGTTGTTTATATTCTACAGATCAAACAATGCAAAGAGTACATCTCCGAACTTGTACTGCATGCTGAAGCACAGGCATCACAGTACCAACAGAAGGTACAATATTCAATGAGCTGGCCTAGTTTATTTCTCTACGAATTTGTATTGAGAATATTGGAATATTAAGACAATAATGTAGATCTATAACTGTCCAAATTATCTCTTTTGGTACATATTCTTGAGAGCCTAGCATGGAGGAAGTCGTTAAACTAAATGAATCAAATGGAAAGAATGATTCGTTTAACTGAACCCAAGTAGTTGGGATGCAAGGTTTTCAACTGAGTTGTTCTCACTGATCTTAAAATCAGGGTAGATGGTAAACCACTAATTTTCTAAGAACTATCGTGGGCACGATCCCAAATTATTTGTTCATATTGGAAGATGGGGTCTGTTTGGATAAGTTGCTTGCAATATTTTAGTTCATCGTCACCAAATATGCCTCATATCTTGATGCTACCGTATCTGATCCACATCCTTTGAACAGTACAAGTCCTTGGAGACAATGATTCGCGAAGTAAAAACAGATTCAGCAACCTTGACATCTGCAGCACCAGTGTTAGATAGAACAGAGAAAAGTTCAGTGAGGACCAGGGGTTCTAGCTCGCCATTCAGATGCATTTCAAGTATAGTTCAGCAGATGAATTTGGAGAAGGATCAGGAGTTGTCAATGGCCAGGCTTCGTATAGAAGAGCTAGAGGCACTGACAGCTAGTCTGCAGAAAGAGGTAAAAGTACTATCTTAATTGTGCCATCCGTAGAAGTCTGGAGGCCAATGGTAATTACCGAATTGTTTTGGCGAGGATGAAGGTGATTTATACTCGCTACGTTTTGGCTCTTTTTAAACTTTTGTACTATAGTCATCTGACCATATACAATGGGGTCTGCTTCCAGAGACCTCTTTTTGGTCGAAGTTATTTCTTATTATTTGGTTAATGACTGTCTTGGTTGAAAATGCTGCCTGTATTCTTATCCTTTCCAAATGCTTGACCTCTCGCAAATTTATTAATTTGTTTTATTACTTCTCATATTCTTCTTTCATATATAATCTCTCTCTTGATCTCCACACTTGAATGATACCTAAATTTTTGTGCTAGTGGATGTGTATATTACAATGTACTGATGCAATCCATATTGCCTCAGGTATGTATGCTTAATACTAGATTGGCTGCAGCAGAAAGCATGACACATGACGTCATTCGGGATTTACTTGGTGTTAAACTAGACATGACTAACTATGCAGTAAGTTTGAGACTAGCATCTGAAAACATGATTGTTTCAAACTGCATTTCTTATTTGTGATTCCTATTACTTTTGGCATGTTCCAGAACTTGATAGACGAGTATCAACTTCAAAAATTTGTTGAGGGGGCTCAGCAACAACGACAGGAGTCCATTGCGATGGTACATTGAAAAAACTTTGATTACACATTATTTAACTTGGGGCCTTATGTATATGTTTTATTCAACTAGGAGCAAGAAATTCTCAATCTAAGGAAGCAGATTAATGATTTACTTGAGGAAAGAGAGAGGTAAGTCTCACCCTTTCCGCCATAATTATATTGAAAATGTGCAATTTGTTTTACCATGCAACTGTCTACTAACTGCCTTCCAAGTCAGAACTGGAAGTTATATTGAGATATTCCTAATATTATGACATAATTTTGCAAGCACAAATTAAAGCTAAAATGGAGAGGAACGGTAATCTACCTAACTTTGATTTAAAAGCTTATCAAAGAACACCCTTGAGTGAACTATACCTGGTAAAATTGTACAAATAGGGGTCTGTGACCACCTTCTGGAGTACTCCCCTACAAAATATGCTGTCATCAATAGACCTGGATGATTGTAGTGTGTGAATCTATTTCTATTTTTGATGCTGAAGGACATTAGTTTATCAAATGAATTCTGTTGATAATCTGGAGCCAGTATGCAGAAGTATCTTGCAGGCAGGTCCTAAACCTGTGGTATCAGTTGTAGCACTTGATATTTTCCCAAAATGGTGCAATGGATTTCTAGTCATACAGGGCATCATAATGATGAATCAATTTATCTGCAATGTGATCTTTCATGGGTTTTATTCTTGCCTGGATTTCTCGTTTCTGTAGATGCATTTCAGAAGTAAATAAAAGAGAAGCAGATATCCTTTCTGTCCAGATAACTGTTGAACAACTGCAAGAGCGGGATCAGTTGCTGACTGCACAAAACGAAATGTTGAAGTTATGAATACTTTCTTATGCACTTCTAATCTTATAAAACTATTTATCTTAATCTCAAATGTTATCATTTTTGCGATCAAGAGGTTACTTTCAGGTTTTGATGATGTTTTTTCTCCCTTCTTTATTTTTTCAGAAGGACAAGACCAATCTAAAGAGGAGAATTTCAGAATTGGATGAGATGATTAGAAAACTGTTTGGAACACAAAATGCCCAATCGCAAATTCAACAGCCAATGAACATCAAGGCAAGGTTTTAATTGATCTCCAGAAACCCACCCCAAAAAAAGAGGGTTCAGTTTTCTGTTTCTTGTGTAGTGAAGTTTTCTTGGTCCAACAGGGGAATGGCTCGTTGAGGCTGGGCGATGCTGATCTGAGAAAGAGATTGGCACATTCAGAAAGGCTTCTTTCACGAGTGAATGATGAACTTGCTCAGTATCGTAAATCTGAAGGAAATCATGCACATATAGACAGAAAACTCAGGCAAGTAAGCACTTGTTAATGATTAATGACATTCAGAACTGCATTATCAAAGTATATATATGATCCACCCAAATTTATGAATATAAAATGGTTAACAGGAAGCAGCAGGCCTAGTTTGATTAGCTTCATAGAAGCAGCTCCTTAAGGCTGATGTTTCTGGAGGTGGAAACCCCTCAGCATTGCTAAGATATTTGTTTATGAAATGGAAAAGCCCG
The DNA here is from genome assembly GCA_008638375.1 of Nyssa sinensis. Taxonomy (NCBI): domain Eukaryota; kingdom Viridiplantae; phylum Streptophyta; class Magnoliopsida; order Cornales; family Nyssaceae; genus Nyssa; species Nyssa sinensis. The sequence continues at coordinate 210,779 of VIRR01000386.1, read as the reverse complement.
AAGTTTTGGATCTGGAAAGAAAGAGGTGATTATGCTTTGGGTTGCAATGTGAGATTAACAATAAGGTGATTATATTATTACTTTCAGCTGCACATGTGACTTAATAACAAGTTGGTCTGGCTGGTTGAAACAATCTTCTGGACCCAAAGGTCACATGGCCTTGTGTCAAACCACTAGTAAATATGAAGACTGTCAAATTATCAGGGTCGGCAATGGATCTATTGGTCACTTGGATCACAACGTATATTATTTTTGTTTATGATTGAACTGTTTTAGGATGAACAGCTATTTAACTTCCTTTTCTGTTCCCATTGCAGATATGAACAGCTATATATCTTTAGAATTTGCGGGTGTTTGAAGATTGTCTTATTTTTTTCACCAATCCTTTGTTAAATCATTTTTCTGTGGATGCAAGTAAAAATGCAGTGTCATTTTTGTGTAAATGTGGAATAGCTCCATTTTTTGGAAGGCAATGAATGTGTGTAAGTGATTTGCTTCATAGCACTCAGCTACCCATACTGGGATTGTTTTATTTACATTCATAAATCATAATATTTCCACTATGGGAAGATTATGGCTTCCTATTATCTCTTGCCAGTTAAAACTTAAAAGGTGGTCAAATTCATCACTTTCTTTTTTTAGTGTTTTCAAGCTTACCATTTGAAAATTTGCAATGACCTACCTTCATTCTTCTCATCGTCTTATGGCGCATTTTCAACTCTCTGCCCCCATTGCGCTATTGCCTTTTCAACAATACTAACAAACCAAGCGACCTTTATATATATGAAATTGTGCTATAAATTAACAAAAATATCTAAGCATTACCCATCTAGGATAAAATAGACCGACTTACAGGTAGATTAGAAACATCCATTCTCCTTGAAATTGTGCTAAATTAGCCTTTTCTCATTCAAAAGTGGCAGTGGTGGCATTTTCATTCGGAGCTGAGCAGTTAAGGTGACTGGTTACATCTGCTTCTGCCAAATACCCAGCGATCCCTTTGTGACCTCTACTTGAGGCTAAATCAGCTGCAGTTTGTCCTCCAGGAGATGTTGATCTTGGGTCGTCAACGGCAGATATAGCTACACCCAACTTAACAAGTGCAATGATTGCTTCCACTCTGGAGTACACCAAAATACATAAATAAAATTGATTATTATATAAAGATTGTAAAATTATTCTTGAAAAAAGCCTAATTTCATAACATATGTTAATGATTTTAGACATACATACATACATTCAAAGACATGTACAAAAGACTAAAAATATTAAAAACTAAGAATTAGATGGTGAATTTTAAAAGAAAAAGTAGATCAGTTTAAAAGTAAGATGCTAAAAGAAGTACAATGAAACTTAGATGATAAAACTAATGTGATGCATTAAAAGAATGGCAAAAGAAAAGGTTGGATAATAAAAAAGAATAGAACCACTACGTAAAGAAATTTGGTGGAGTAGTGTGAAAGTTCAAAAAGTAGTAAAAGGTAAAAAAAAATGAATATTTTATAAGTTGGCAAAAAATTAGAAAAAAAGCAAGTTAGGAAGCATATAAAAATTCAAAGAAAGAAGTAAAGAAAATTATAAGAGAAGGAAAAGATAAGGCATATGAAGATTTTTATACCAAATTATGAATAAAAGATGCAGAGAAGAACATATATAAACTTGTTAAGACAAGGGATAGGAAAATCAAATATTTTAATAATATTAAATGCATAAAGAGTGAAGATTTAAGAGTTTTAATGAATCATAATGAAATTGAAGGTAACTAGAAAATTAATTTGAAGAGTTATCGAGTGAAAATCATACAAAAAACTTGAGTATAGAGAATTCTTTAAGCAATAAGGAAAATATATTTTTTCATAGGATTAGAACATCTGAGGTCAAAAACGCTTTGAGAAAGATAGAAAACTGGTAGGACTTTAGAACCATATGGTATTCCTATTAAAATTTGGAAGTATTTAAGGGAAGGTAGGCATGTCTTGACTAATAAATTTATTTAATAAGATCATAATAATTAAAAAAATGCCTGATGAGTGGAAGAAAAGTATTTTAGTAAATATATATATATATATATATATATATATATATATATATAAAGGAGATATCCAAAACTGTATAAATTATTGTAGCATTAAATTAATGAGTCATACTATGAAACTTTGAGAGAGAGTGATCGAATACCGATTAAAACTTGAGACAACTGTATCAAAGAGTCAATTTAGATTTATGCCAAGGAGATCAAGAATGAAAACTATTTACTTCTTAAGAATAATTATGAAAAGGTATAGAGGAAAGATTTTCACATGGTATTCATTGATTTGGAAAAAGCCTATGATAGGGTTTCTCGAGATCTACTATAGTGCATTTTAGAAAAGAAAGGAGTTACAAAATGATATATTGAAATGATAAAAGATATGTATGATAGGACTGTCACTATACTAAAGGCAATTGTTGGAGAAACAAGTGAACTTTCGATCACAGTAAGCCTACACCAGGAGCCAATATTAAGCTTGTTTCTTTTTGCTTTAGTAATGAATGAGCTAACTAATCATATACAAGATGACATTCCATGTTGTATGCTTTTTGCAAATAATACTATTTTAATTGATGAAACTAAAAGATGGATAAATGAGAAATTAGAGATTTGGAGAGAGACTTTAAAATAAAAAAGATTTAAGATAAGTAGAACAAAAACTGAGTATCTTGAGTGATTTTAGTAAAACTAGTAATACAAATAGGGAATGAGTGAAAATTGAAAATCAAGAGATAATATGATGTAAAAAAAATTGTTATCGAGGTTTACTTATTCATCAAGAGGGAGAAATTGAAGAATGATGTTACTCATAAAATTAAAGTAGCGTGGGTTACATGGAGGAGCTTTAGGTGTTGTGCGTTTGACGTCTACCTTTAAAATTGAAAGGTAAATTTTATAAAACAGGTATTAGACCAACCATATTGTATGAAATAGAATGTTGGACAGTTAAGTAACAACATATTAACAAGATGAGTGTAGTCAAAATGAAAATGTTAAGATGGATGTGCGAGAAGACAAGAAAAGATAAAATTAGCAATGAACATATTAATAAGATAGTAGAAGTAGCACATATAAAAAATAAAATGAAAGAACATCAGTTAAGATGATATGGTCATGTAAAACGAAGACCAATAAGGAATGACAACATTATTAATGTTGAGGGTCATGCTACGAAGCGAGGGTGGCCAAACTTAACTTTAGTAGAGATAATTAAAAAAATATATGTTAATGTGTGATCTAACAGAAGGAATGACGAGATAAAATTTATGTAACCTATCCTAAATAATTGAGATAAAGCTTTATCGAGTTGAGTTGAGAGTATGATTTAGGTGCGGCATAGCATAGACCTTCACTACAACATGCATCATGATGGATTTCAAAAATTGCTAAGTACATCATCGTAATTAAAGTGACTTGGCCAACAGAACCCAGAACTGATGGCCCCCACATAATTGTGACCCCATAGAAGATTTCAAAGAGCTATACAGATTTGGACGAGAAGTTGAACAATATTTGCATTAACAGAATGACTTGAGTATTCATATCATTGAGTGTAGAGAAAATAACAAGCAGAAAATATATTCAAATAACCTGTCCATGAGTGTATATGTTTGTTAAAAGGTGCTCAAATAGAAAACTGAAGCCAAAAATTGATATTTGGTGGTGAGAATTTTGGCAATTGATAGTTGTATATTATTAAAAGTTTTACTAGCTGACATAGTGGAGAGCAAACACCAACGTATTTATGGGCCTACAAGGGAGGACTGGAATCATCAAACATATGGGCCTGAATACAAAATTACTCAGAAATAAACCAAAAAATTTCTGTATCACCACAACCCAGTGTGTCCACTAGATAGAACACGAGTTTTTCTTCAGAGTAAGACACCGTTTAATCAATAAGCTCTAACTTAATTACTACCTCATTTCCCTCTTCATGTGATTAGTTAAGGATTCAAGTTCACTTGAGGGACAAATTAGTATGTGTGTGTGTGAGATTTATCAATCCAAAAAAGGAAAAAAAATTAATAGAACAATTGTCATAGATAACACAAAAATACCCAAACAATATCTATACATGATCAATAATATAATTATATAACAAAATTCAAAATTGGAAGTGGTTATCAATTTAAATGCATATTTCCATCATTTTGAAAAATATTTTATATGAAGCTTCAAATAAATCTTTCTTCTTTTATTTTATTTGTTTGGATTATAATAGTAGGTCATTACGATTCAAGACAGATATGATTGACGTTTATAGAATACAGCAGACCACAAATCATAAACAATGATCAAAGTTTAGAATAATTTAAAGATGAAACCAAAAACATTATATCACATCGGCTTATTAAAAAACAGCTCCATGAGTCAATGCCAACAGTAGCTGTCCTGCAGTTGGGAGGATAAAAAACATAAATAACCAAAATAATCAACTAGGTTACCAACACCAAAATTTTGGTATAATATCATCCATGAATTGTAAATAAAAAATGTCTTGAAACCTGTCCAAGGTCGCTTGTTTCAAGAGAATTTAGTTGTTAAGTCTTAATCATAAGTTAAGGGACCTTGACTTTGCTTTGAGAAGGATTAATCTCATAAAAAAATCATTTTTCATCATGAAAAATAAATCAGGTTTGTTGATCAAATAAAGTCAAAAATGAGATTCCGTACATTCCAATCAGCAAAAACTGTAATCAACTTTTACGATTGGTCAGCCAATGCCATCAAAAGCTTGAATTGATATTTGAAAGAAAAAATTATTAATCCCCAAATTTCAAACGAGGATGAGTAAGAATAAAAATAAAATCAACACTTAATCCTAAAAATCACATCCAGAGAACAAAAGCACTCAAAACATAATCAAATTAAGACAAAGGAAATACAACTTCCCAACATTACAACGACAGTTATTTGCAAACCTGCAATTCTTTCAGAAAGAAATATATCAATGACGCCATACCTGTTTGAAGACCTTGAATGCAAAACCCTTAACGAAAAGTATGAAGAGACGCAAAGCCAATGCAGGTGATCAGATCGAAAACTTTGCAACAACAAAAACAAATCGTCAAACAAAATTAAAGTTAGAAGAAGAGAGTGATAAAATCATCATTGAGAAAACAGAAGCAGCGCACAACCAATAACCAAAAGCAGAGAGATTGCAGAGAATAAGAGCTAGAGATATAAAAACTTGTCCGTAGAATTCAATTCTAATCCTAATTCAAAAAGGAAACAGAAGCTAACCAAATATATTTAAGATCCGTACAATATTATATGAATAAGTAGGGCTGGGCCGTCCACTTAGGGTTCCAAATAAAATGGGTTGGTCTACTTTGAAAGGGCCATTCAGCGGAACATGTCATTAGGACCCATTTCAAGTAAAGCAAAAGTTGGGCCAGCCCTAACAAAAACTGATAGGGCTGGCTCTAATGGACAGAATTTATGCTTCGTTAAATGGCCCAAGTGGTTGGTTGTGAAATTAAGCTCAAATGGGGTAGATGTTTAACCTCGATCAAATTTATTGGAAGAAACTATTCCTGTTCAATTCAATGACCCATTCCCAGGTAATTACTATATTGTTAAGGCATTGGACAATTAAATGAAGAAGGTTAACTTATGGGACAATGCTTGGCTCCACATCGGGTAGGTGAAACCTCTTTCTACCTGTTTATGCGTCGGTACCAGAATCTGCTATATATGTATTACACTTATATTTTTTAATTAAGATTTAATAGTCACGTGATATATATATATATATATATATATAATTACACGTGTGACATAATAAGTATGTGGGTAAGAGAAGATTCATCATGGCCAAAAAAAAAAAGAAAGAAAAGCCATGCAGTGGGTTAATAAATTGCTGAAACAGTGCTGTGCAAGGAAGTTTTCTTTGTTAAGTTCGAATTTTAAAGTGTGATGTTATGTTCCCCTTTCCAATAAAAATTGAGAGTTTATTCCATACATTGATTCCTATTTTTGAAGGATGAGACTTGATTGATTTTTGATTCAATAATTAGTATTAGAGTGATTTTAAATACTATAATTAGTATTAGAGTAATTTTTAAGTCTAATATTTCTTCTATCCAGTAGTGAAGTCAAGTATTGTCCTAACTAATATGCAAAATTATTGAAATAAGACTAAAGTTTTTTCTGGCTCTGGAATCTGAATTTATAGGCTGTTTGGCTAAATTGAGCTTCGGGACTATTTGACAAGTCTAGCATAAGGGTCTGTTTTGTCTTTTTAAAAAAAAATTCAAAGAAATAATTAATAACTAAAATTAAACAAGTGAGTTGAGTCGTAATCTCCAAGCCAAGTTCAGTACAAAGTTTTGGTGCTTCACTAAGCAAAGTTTGACACCAAAAGAAGAAATTCCAATCATTTCAAGAGAAAAGAAGTGTGTTAAAACAGCAATCCAACAAATTGGACCATGCCCACATGGTTCTGCTGTCCTTTTTCCTTCTAAGAGTAGAAAGCTTGCAGTTAGTTTCATGAAGTTGATAACTGATTCCCATCACGCGGATAAATAATTTAACAGCACAAATTGAAATTTTAGACTTATTCCCACATCTAAGCTGTATCATGTTATCCAGATTAAAATACAAGGAAAAACTTGCAAAATGAACTTAGGGATGGTCAGCAGCAATTTAAATCCCTAATTGTTTGATCCGGACTCCTGAAAGGCAAAATGGAAAATCATTTAACAGAGGTCTCCAGTGGCTTCTCATCCCTAGCTAGCATCATTTTATTGTTGCTTCTTGCATACACATCTTTTCAGAAATGCAAAGCAGTCCACCCTCTATTTTATTAATATTTTATAAATTAACAATTCTAATAACTAAACCTTTTTTTAGGAAGAACCTACTTGGTTTTATGACAAATAATTAATAGTTTCCAACTAAGTATTTAATAATTTTTTTTAAAAAAACTTAGTGTTATTAATTATTAAAATAGGAAAATGGACATATATATATTTCTACATTTTAGTTTCACATGTTTTAATGAATCAAGTCAATTTTAATGAGGGTTGATGAAATATTACAATCTTCTATTTTTTATTATCTCAAATTAAATAATAGTATGTATATTTTTGTAAAAATTTCAAGATATACTTGACAATATGTTAATATTATTTTCTTTTTACATAGCAAATAACGTGTGAAAGTTTGGTCTATATAATAAAAGTAAACTAAAGGTTCCATAAACTGCAACAATGGGCCTAAGCAATAATAGGGTCACATAAATCACTGTCACACCTTGTGAATCCGTAGAAAGCAGCTAAACAGGTGAAGAAGAAAAAAAAATAATTAAGGCCGATTAGTGACAGAAATGATAATCATCTTCCTCCTCTATTCTCCTGAGTGGGGGAGATTTATCATTATATCATCATTTCTCACTATTTATCTCTTGTGAAAAAGGGAAAAAAAAAAAAAAGCAAGTTGGATCAGGCAACCAACCTAAAATTCAGTGTTTGGATAAGTCAGGAAAATTCCAAAGAATAAAGAGACAATATTTCGCCATTATTCAATAAGTTGTTCAATTACAATAAATATTTTCACAGATTCAGTGAAAACGGCGATGGCTACAAAGTTATGATAAAATGCTAACAATACAACACCACATATGTGAAAGTTATATTTGCCTGTCACACAATTGAGACATTCACTAATTTCAGGTAGAGCAGAAAGAACCCTAATATAAAATGGCTGAAGACAGCATCTTCTTCAGTTAACTGCTGATTAATGCTTCAAGCCCGTCATTAAAGAATCATCCTAAATCAGGGGGAAAATGAGACTGTCAAATTACTATCAAACGATCCAAATTTCATCCTCAGCTCAATATGCAAGATTTTTTCAAACTGGGTTTCAAAAGTAACTTATGCATATATTTCTTGAACGAAATTCCGGCAAATAGGCCCCAGTCAAAAGAAAGTTTGAATGATGAAAAAGGGAAACTAATGCACTGACCTTGGTACAAACATATATGTAATGAACATCAGGGTTATTTCCAAGAACTGCTTCCATGGAACCATCATCATCCAATGGAACGGGAGAGGTCAGCTCCCATTTCTTATGTTCAGAGCTTCCTTCCAACAAAAGTTTTTCTGCACATGTGGTCACAGTCAGCCAGATTAAGAGCAGTACTTTGATCACTCCGAGAAATCATATGGCAAGACAGTGATAGATAGAACACTATACATTTATACTATTGTGCAAGGTTATAGGAAAATGCATAAATACTAGAAAAACTTGGATGAAACACCAGTTTTCTAGGATCCAGCAGATCCAAAAAATTACGACTTGCCATATTGTGTGCACAAGTGTGTCCATGCATGCGTGTATGTGTGAGTGCGTGCACGCATGACACACACACACGCTAGAAAAACTTGGATGAAATACCAGTTTTCTAGGATCCAACAGATCCAAAAAATTACGATTTGCCATATTGTGTGCACAAGTGTGTCCATGAATGCATATATGTGTGAGTGCGTGCACGCATGACACACATGCACACACATTAGCTGTGTGAATCACATATACTTTCCCCTATCTAAGCAAGCTATTAAGGAAACAAAGACTGCAAGATACAAATGTCATGTATTTAAATAGGAAGTGTATCGGAAATCCTCATTCCTCTGTCTCTAAATTGGGGAGGGAGGAAGAGGGGAGAATTGAGAAATATCCCATGGTCTAGAGGTTCTGAATTTAACAAGCCATCTAAAAACACATATTTGTAGCTCCTCTACTTCATCGTTGATCCTAAAAAGTTTTCTCTTCTGAATGTAAGGGCTGAGGGAGGAGCTTGAATATAAACATCAAGGGACCTTGTCATCACCATGTATATCTAAAAAATCTGATGATCGATAATTCAGTAATTCGAACATAAATTGTTTAAATTAGGCATCAAAATACCAAATAAACAACTTGTGTACATAGATATTAACATCAAAGCAGGAAAGGATGGCCTTCATCCTTAACCCCTGCTTTAATGACATCAATGCAATGGTAAAAACACTTGAGCTGCAAACCAAGCCTCGTCAGACCTTAAACAAAAACATGAACGTACAAGTGGGTGTGCGTACATGCGCATATTTATTCATAAAACATTGGAAGGGCAATGCTCTGGGAAATGTCACTTTAAGATAAAACATAATTATAGCTACAATGGGACTTTAATTAACCTATCACATGGAGTTTTATTGTCCATGACCACGATTCTCTCAACAAGCATAGACGATAAATTGGTGCTCCATATGTTATCTGCAGAGTATGTGAGACTTGTCAGGGAATTACAGTGATATACAAACAAATAAATCTACCCAACTGCAGTAACTTAATTCAATGCTAATAGAGTAATTAGGGGAAAAAAGATAGGGTAATATAAAGAAGAATAAAGATTTTCTGGTATGAAAAAAAGATTTAGTTGAAATTACCAGAATATAAACTCCTTTATCCTTCAGGACCCTATAGTTTGCCAACAACTGCTTCAATATATGAACCCAAAAAAAAAAAAAACTATAGTGTGAAAAAGTTGCACAATATCAGAAAAGGTTTCAACATACCTTCCAACCTCCTCAAGCATCTTAGCAGCATTTTGGTGTGAATTGTGGCCACACTGCATACAAATATCTTCTATAAGCAATTAGCTCGTTGGAAGGATATTAGTGTTACAAAACACAGCACTCACCAAAAGAGAATCTAGAGTTCCTGAAAACAACAGATAAAACAATATCAGCGATTAGTCTAAAACTACTTCAACTTGTAACTCAAATGGCAAAAAAGTTAATTTCAGTAATACCTTTAGACAAATTTTTTTTTTAACAAAAAAAAGTACCTTTGTCAACAATGGCATCAAAGGAGCCTGTTTGAAAATCTCTCATATCTCGAACATCCATTTTAATATCTGCTTTACTATTCAGGAGCTAATACTCAATCATAGGTGCCTATAATTCCTATTTTGATGAGTTTAATCAAGAAATACGAGTTGTACCTCAAGTAATGGAGGGTTAGTACTGTACTTTGTCATTTCTGTAGCATATATTAAGCATTCATCATGATGAGTTTGTTCTTCTCCTATTGATTTTTGACCTTTTAATTTCCACTTCCATTATAGGGCCATTCCAGACCTAGCATGGTAGGGGTGTATTATCTTCAAATGTAAATGTGTGTATGAGCATGCTTGTGATTGGATTGATCCAAATCGAGTCCAACCCATTGCAGGGCTACTACATCAACTAATACTGGTCAACATGGGAAAAAAAACTAATACTTGCTACAATACAAAATTGAAGGCCAGATAGTCTCCACTACACAGGGAACGAATAGGATACATTTCAGTTCTGGACGATTACTATATTTCTTTTGCATAGCTTCAATCACCACGGAGGATATATCAACATTGACCACATCTCCATAACCATCATCAACCATGTCTTCACTAAACACTGCAAACACAAAGGACATAATCAGTGGCCTTGTGAATGTGTCAATTAATGAACTTATAAAAAAAAGGAACATGTCAATTAATGAAGTAACTACTTCCAACAACACATCTGAATGGGAGTTTTTTAAGGAAAATGGTCCTTCAAAAGAAAGTCTTTTCTAAGATTTTGTTTTTCTGAAAAAAAAATTTTATTTTCTAAGATGTTGAGGTCCAAAGTTACAGAGTCATCTCTTAATTTATATAGATAAAAGTTATATGCCTGGACAACAAAACAGAAGAGGAAAAAACTATAGAAGAGTCTGGTTTTGATTTGTCCATTACCAGGTTTTTCATGAACAGAGCCATGCGCAGGGGAATTGATAGTTAACAATTATTAGGCTTATCCAGGAGTATAAATAAATATTTTAAATTTGGTGTAGAAGTTGTTCTGGGTGGTCTTTTGAAACTTTAGGTATAGGAATCACTTATTAGTTATGAACAGTCAATGTTGGTTTTTCAGTTATTGGTCTAGTAGTTTATATATATAGATTGGTTATTTAAGAAGCACGGATACGAACACGGGACACGGATACGACACGACACGGACACGGACACACGTTATTTCTCAAAAAAGTAGGACACAAACACATTAGGGACACGTTGAATATATATAAATTTTTTATATTTTTTATATGACCATATAATATAAAAAACTTATTCATTTAATCATCGACATCCATGATTCAAGTGTCCGGACACGTGTCCGGGAAGTGTCGGTATCCGACACGTATCTGACACAGACACGTGAGCCAAAATAAAGTGTCCGTGCTTCTTAGGGTTATACATAAGACATACCTAAAGAATTTTAGTTCATGTCTCCTCAAAGAGGTACATTCTCCTACAATAATGGTCTATCTTGTTTTCCTTTCACCTGATGTTCAGAATTCCAATTTTGTATTAATATGTTCCATGCTTATATCACCTTTCGCACTTTTCCTATAAGTTTTTCCTCTGAACGTTTTTGCATGTTTGCCGAAACATGCACGGCACCACTTTGTGGCTAAAGTCCACCACCAAAATTCAACGTAAATTGCTTAGTCTTAAGTATATGAGCAGTTAAAATTTAAATTTTCTCTCTCCTTGTCAAGTTGAACAATCTCATATCATAAATTAACATGAGTAGGCCTGTCTAAAGGAGTTTGCACAGAAATTTTAGGGTAGAGACCTAGGTTAATAATTACTAGACTTCATAGCAAGAGTAAAAGCAGCGAATATAAAATATCACAAGGTCCAGCACACCCATTTAAGTAGTGTATGGTACTAGTCATAGACCATCAACCCTTGGGGTTGGATGAGTTGGGAAGAGGCTTGGGTAATATCCCCAAGATCCCAGATTCAACTCCCACCCCAACGTCCACTTACCTATCAAAATATATACATATATATATATATATATATATATAATAGACCATCCTATTACACAAACATTAATATGGCCTAGTGATTGGTGTTGTTTTAGGTAATGATCAGGTCTTGCATTCAAGACCTAAAGAGCCAAACTCCTTATAATTCTTGTAGAATATTCCATAGAATTCTCTGATCTGCAGTCAAATCTGTGTTTATAAAGTCAAATCTGGCCCAATATACAGATTCACTCCAGCCCATCAATCCATAGATCGAACGAGAATCCACAGTTCTATTAGCATGGATTAGGTATCCTAGGTTGAGAAAGTAAGTGTCCCACAAAAATGCTCGCAGATTACACGTATCCACTGGTGAACCATTAGCGTTCTGGTTCATTGGAGAGCTCATATCAAAAAAGTATAGAGCATCCTTCCTTTCTTTGAAGTAACTTTTTTTTTATAATTTATTGTTTTAAGTACATAAAAACACCCCTCCTTTTATATAAACCATCCTAGAGTTTTTCTCTATTCATTCTGCTTTCTTGTTCTCATCTATGTCAACCCCTCCCAGACTCCCACAGCCACCAACCATTGCCACTGACATTAGTCATCATTACCAATGTCACCACTGTCACTGATGCACACTGTCATCTTTAGAGTTCATTATCTGTTCCAAAGTAAATAGAATTGTAAGTTTTTTTTTTATAAGTAATTTAAGTAGGGGCTTTAAATTCTTAAATTTAATTATGCCACAAAAGAATCTGAATACATGGAATTTGCCTACCCAAAAGAATAGTAAATGCAAAAAATTATCTTTAAAACGAAAAATAAACTGTCCTTGCCCCTCAAAAGTCCTCCTATTTCTCTTCCTCCATAAGCATCACACAAGGCAAAAGGAACTAAGGAGATACAGAATGTATTCAAGCTCCTTTCAAAATAACCTTGCTCATGAAAATAGGTAAAAACAGCCACAACATTTTCTCTAGTCTCTACTCACCCTCCAGCAATGCTTGAAAAGAGCCCCGATGTTTGTCTCACAAGACTTCAAGGCCGATACCACTTCTTGCTCCTCAAAGGGTCTTTCCAGGACTAAAGTATCCACTGCCACAATAGAGCTGAAGTCCATATTCTCTAGATCAAGCCTCCACCCACAGATTTCACTGTACAAACCTTTGTAAAAAAAGGACACCCCCTGCCTGACCTCCTGCACTTCAGACAACAGCCTTTCACCAATCCAAACTGAGCTGATATTGTTCCTCCATTTCTGAGCATTGGCAGCCCTATAAAAGAACTTGGTATTTTTATCCCCCTCCTTCAATCATAAGACTCTTGACTTTTGCCTCTAGGAAATTTCTTCAGCCTTCAACATCAAACCTAATTCCCCCTTCAACCCATCCCTGCAAACTTTTTCCACTTTTGAAAGAAAGCTAGACAATTACTTAGCGTCCAACAATTGAATGTCCAGCAGAATCCTATACTTCCTAGCCTGAATATTGCCAAATTCCTCCTGATTCCATCTCTTTAAATCTTGCATTTAATAGCTTAAGCTTTCTAGCCATAACATAACTCGGATTGCCACTAATTATGTACCCTCTCCACCATTCTGCCACCTTCTATTTGAATCCAAAAACCCACAGCCACATATTTTCAAACCTAAAGGGGCACTTTTCCCATCTAACACCCCACACTCCAATAAGAGGGGAAGGTGATCAGAAATTGGTTTTGGAAGGCATATTTGAGAAGAATTTGAGAATTGCTCCGCCCAAGGTGTGGAATTAGAAAGCTATCCAACCGTGACATCGCTGGATTATCCTTATCATTCACCCAAGTGAAACTTCCTCATTCCAGCGGCATAACCATCAAGTTATTGCAATCAACGAACTCAGAAAAATCACTTATTCCCCGAATCCCCTCGTTAGCCACCCACCACGCTTTTTCTCAAAAGGATATCTGACCACGTTAAAATCACCCCCACACACCATGGGGTTGACCACCTGCCTGCAGTGAGTTGAAAATATCAGCTCCACGTTAAAAATATCTCCATCCATCTGCACGTATCTCCTACATTTGTTCCCCAAAGCTGAAAATACCTCTAAACTCCACAAAAATAGAGGTAAGCCTATATACTGAACCCATGTTGGATGGGTTCTTTCCCCTCCCTGGTATAGCATCCCTCTGCACCCCAACTATCAAGGAACACCAGCTCCTCTTAGAACATCCATTCCTTCACGGACATGATCGCCCCCCCCTTCTACCTTCAACAGCAACTCAAACTAAAAAGGCATCATGCATGTCCACCACTTTGACTCTTGCAATCATGTATTTAAATAATGGTCATTACATATTGACTTTTGATCCTCCGATATCGATATATCACTGAGACCAGGACTCACAGTTGTATCAGCTAATACCATTATGTATCCGCTGTGATGGCCATTATGGACAGTTATAGCCTAGAGGACCGTTATGATCGTTACATAACTCTTACGTCTGTTTTGAGTTTTTTTAAAAATATATTTTTTAAAATTTTAAAATTTTTATCTTTTTGTAGAACCCTTTCCTTTTTTATGAGATTTAAATAAAAAATAAATACCTAAAAAAATTATCAAAAAAAATTAACACGAGTTATTAAAAAATCCAGGCCGATACGACTTCAAAAATTCCTCTTGACCTCAAAATTATTAATTTTTAAATTTTATAATTAATCACACTAAATTAAATTTTATGCCTATAATCTTTTTTTTTATTATTTATATTACTTGTTCCGATGTTATTCAAATCACATGATATTTTTTTATTAGTTCAACTTTAAAAAATTAATTTAAATTAGTTAAACATCTTCTTTAAGTGTTACTTATAAGAAAAACATCTATTTTAGAAAATTAAAAACTAACAATAAAAACTAATAAAATGAGATATATTATTGTCAAAATATATATATTAGTTATTTTTAAGAGGTTCGCTGGTATTTAAAAAAATTTATGGTCGTAGTTTCTAATTCCCATTACAAATGGTCTGATACTTCTGGTACCATTATATCGCGACCGCATTGTATCCGATGATCACGATTTAATTCCAACCCCGCAACCACACCCCGTTTTTTACTTACCCATTGTTGTATCTTTTGTGTTTCAAGAACTGGCAAGTTCAACATACGACCCACCATGAATCGACGAGTTCAACATACCCATACGGCCCACCAAACACCCCTACATGTACCCTAGTCAATCACTACAAGACTCCAAGTCAACATTGACATCCTCCAATACATTTTTCAATTCCCCTCAATCACCACTATTGGAATCTCTGGCCTCCCCTAAATCTTTGCCCCCTCCTTATACGTCCTCGGGATCTTGGTAGCCATCATCAACAAGTTTTGCCCTAGTTTTTGAAATACCTTTGCTATCCTCCCCCTAGTCCAATCCCAAAATAAAGATATTTTGATGTATCATGTATTCCACCAGCAACCTCTTCTACTTTTACCAAGTCCACAACACATTCGATCTTCTCTGGAACCACACAGGCCTATTACTTGCAATGATGAATAGCATTGGAGAAGCTCTCCCGTCGATCCATCAATGACAGATGTTCAAGAGTTCCACATACCCATTAGAACTTGTTAGAAGCAACCATTGATGACTGAACCACATCAAATCCTCGGTCAATGATCAGCAACAGCCATCTTCCTTGGCTTTCCTCTTCGAAGATTTTGAACATCTTGTCCCCGAACTGAGCAATCGCCGAAGATCTATGGAATATTTTCGTTTCTCTTATTCTCTCTCTCTTATAGGATAGAAAGTGACACGTTCTTTTCTTTTTGTTTTTAAACCCACCCTATAATTTTTCAATGTAACAAGGCTTTCAAATATTCCATCTTATTCATAAAACCAATTTTTTTTTTCTTCTTTTTTTTTCTTTGGGCTAATTAAAACCAAAATTGTTGTTTCTTTCCATGATTTAGTATTGATAAGATTTGATCTCTCTGATTAATTAACTTGAAGCTTACACAATATCAAGTAAAATAGTCAGAGACTGTAGTCTACTTATATTGTAATAATGGTCACACACGTTAAAACTAAGTCCAAAAATAAGAGCACGAAGAAACCTAATTTCCAAGCTCATATTCCAAACAACATTAGTTCTTCCCACATCAAGCAAATTACGCATCCAGATCAAACAAAAAGAAGAACTATACAGTATTTGCATAATCTTAAAATACCAATTCTTTAGGGATCATAGTTAAAAGCCACAAATAATACCAGCATTTTCTTAAGACAGGATAACAATGAGAGATCTGAGGTTAGAGATCAAATACTCCTACGCATACAAATACATATATGTATCTATAATTGGAAGGTGGAGAAGAAAGAGTACCAGAGTTACCACATCCGACGACGAGAACACGATGTTGGCGAGGGATGTAAAAATGGAGGAGGGGGGCCAAGGATGGGTACTTCTGGTACCAATCAAATGGCCCTGGTTCGTGTGCGTAACGGTTGTCCCAGTAAGATGGCTCTCCATATGCTTGCGTCGTCGTCCCCAGCGTCATTTCTCGATTTTGTGAAGTTGGTTTTCTTGAGAGATCGATGCTTCCAGCTAGTTTCATTTCGTGCCGATCTGACGGAGATGGAGAAGATGGCATTATTGTCATTTTCGAGTCTGTCCTATTGTTGTCACTCTAAATGGTGGCCACGTGCACAAACTAATATCCACCAACGGATGAAAGATTGTCTTTACGCGTTGCTCAACTGAACACAAAATTGATTCAGAATTGATTTATAAAATTTACTGTGACTAGCCCAGTCACTAATGCCCTCTCTTCAAAATGAGGTCACGAGTTTGATTTTACTCTTCCATCAAAAAAAAATTTAAGTATTCTTTTTGCTAGGTTATTAATTGAGTTGAATTATTTTTTGATATTCATATTCAAATCTAATAATTTTAAATGAAATTAAATGAATTAAAAATCAATCTCACACTAATCTCATTCAAATTAAGTTAGATCAAGAGAATCAAGACTGATTCAAGCAAGACGAGAATCTAAGCTAGTAATTTAGTTATTTTTTATAAAAAATCTAAACATTTTGACATTCATAAGATAGACATAACGATGATTTTTAAGCCACATACTTAATTCAAAAATTCTTAAATATTAAAAGATTCTTATGCCCCATTTGTCCTCAACCCATAAAAGCACATTTCTTCATTAATTTTTGGTGAGTACTGGATGAAAGCGCTTGACTTGTGCGATCGATGGACATGAGACTTGGATGATTCGAGTTGTTTACGTCGTTTGAGGATTTGAAGGCATAGCTTTGAAGAATTCTTGTGGATTAAGTAAAGGAAGGCACAAATTATTGGTAAAAAGGCTTGAGGGGCGAGTTAGTTGTATTTCAAGTTGAGTCTTGTACTTTTCAATTTTTTAATAGTGAACTTGTGTGTCTTTATACTAGGTCCTGTGTTTTTTCCTTGCAAGGGCTTTCTATGTAATTTTTTTTAGGTGTGATTGCTCAATACAATTGCATACATATATATATATATATACACATATATTTGTTAGGAATCTAATTACCTAACTATGATCGGTAAGACACGAAAGTAAATAAGAAAACGAATCTAAAATCACAAGCACATATAAGAACACAAAAGATTTACGTGGTTCACTCCAAAATATAGTTATGTCCACGGCTAGTGCGATTTTACTATGATCTGAAAAGAGTTACAAATTCTAGTACAAAGAGATGCGGCTCATCAATTATAAATACATAATATTAAGACAGTGTAAAAATAATATGAAATACTAAAAATATCCTCAAAGATATCCGTGGTCAGGAGGATTAGTGTCCAATACTTATGAGGATCCACATTACCCAGCAATATTATTATTCCATGCACACAAACATTAAGATTTCACACTAATCTAACTCAAACCGTACTTACAATAATTAAAATTGATTTTTTCAAATTTTGAATTGATTAACTTGATAAAAGTTGAACTAAAATTTGATTAATTGACCTATTCACCCCATGTAGGTCAACTTACCAGGCATGATTAATATCAAAAAAAATTTATTAACTAATACTAAAAAACTTAATTCACTAATGTTAAAATGCTGAATTCACTAACACTTGAGACTACATGCATTAACACTCAATGTTATATTTACTAATACCTGAACAACCACGTCAACAAATAAATTTTTTTGATAAAATGTTGTGATAAAAATATCATTATTCTATGATTTAACATGCCACTTAAATGAGCTAATAAACTTGGGTTAGTGAATGAACCATGAAAATAAGATTCAGATCCTTAGCACTCGGGACGTGACATCAATACTTTGAGTTATATATATATATGTGTGTGTGTGTATCTCACTACTTTGGAGGTCCTCTAATTAACTCGAGACCCATTTGATTGCAGATATTCCAAGAGTTGCCTCCATTAAGGGGCTGATCAAGTTTTTACTCACATCGACACAATCTAAAACAGAGGGAAGACCGAGAGTCCTAGGGATTGATCTTTAAGGACAATTCTTTTGTTGGAAAATAAATATTGTTTAAACTCTTTATTATTGCACATATTTGTGTGATTGTACACCATTGTTGCTTCATGTTAAGTTTTTGAATTTTGATGTTTGAGAACTCATTATAATTACATGATCTTTTAGTGAATAGGTTCTAAACTTTTTATGTTGTTAATTAATAGGTTCTAAAACTAAGAGATTTTCCCATTTATTGACTTGGTTTTGATGATAACAACTACTATAAACTTTTTGGAATTTTGGTTTTTCTTACTACATTTGATACAGGTCATGAAAGTATGATCAGATTTCTTTGAATTCTATTTCTATATTGCTGTATTTATTTCTTCATTGATGCATGCATGCATGCAATTTTAGGTTCGTTCAAGATTCATTGTTGGACAAAATAGCTTTTTTTTATCGGTTATATAGGACATATCATTTTTTTTGTTGGTCAATGACTTATGTTTTATTGGAGATAAAATGAAATTGCCCATAAATGATTCTTAAATTATTTCAATTTGAGAATGCATAATCCACATTTCAATTAGTAATTCCTTTATTCCATTTCAATTTTTTTGACAATCATCTCTCTTTGTCCTCTAGGTACATAAATAGAAGGACTCACACGTGAAAGAGTAAAAGACTCAAAGTGCACGTATACCTAGTTTAAGTCATATATTTGAAAAACTAAGAAGAGATGCTATATCAATTTTGTTAAAAAAATAGAATGCAAAATTTGAGATTTTGAATGCAATATTTCTAAATGGATAATTCAAATATTTGGTTGTTACATAGTTATTATTATGGATAATTTGTGCCGTTGGTCATTACTTTGTAGTTTGAGATATGACATTTTGACTTCAATTTTAGTTTTGGTTGGCATAGATTGAGTTTGGATAATTTTTTTTGGTAATATATATATGTGTGTGTGAAAAGGATTGAGTTTATGTTGAATTTATTAGACAGTAACAAGGAACAAATCAAAACTAAAAAATTTGATAATAGAAACGGTTTAGAAAGTGCCGCTGAAGATTTACGACAGTTAAAATAAGTGCAGCCAAATACTTAATTAAGCTTAGCGGCGGTTCCCAAATGCGGCAATCAGTGAAACACCTTCGGCGGGAAATAACAACTTAGTTTATGATGTATGAAATTATGGGCAGACTAAAGTTACCGTTTTCATCATGAAATTATGGGCAGACTAAAGTTACCGTTTTAAATAAGACAGCAAAAGCGTAAACAGCAGCACTTCTATGGTTGCCCCATCGTTTGGTAGTCCTGGCCAGCCATTCATTTAGCTTCAAACAAAATATCAATCTTGGACTTTTACTAGTCTTAAGTTTGTTTTTGTTTTAAATCAAGTTTGTAATATATATTGTCAAATATTGCATCCTTGGTTTTGACTGGGTTTGCTAGTTTGGTATTTGTTACCATCAGAATGAAAGAGGATGTACCCAAACGGCTCACCAACCCACCCACCAAACCTAAAAACCAAACAGATAAGTAGGGCGGAAAAAACAATGATTTTTTTTGAAGTTTGAAGGTCTCACATTCTTCATATTAGTTGACTCACCAACCTCAATTAAATCCAGGTGGTGGTCTGATCCAACCACAATTTGCCTTTCTGACAGGAAAGTCAGCCTTCTAATCTTCAATATCAAGATTTTCTCAACCACGTACGTGAAAGGATGTAATTGGACTAAGGGAGCAAATTAGTCCAAATTACAGGGTTTTATTGGATTAGTCCTCTCAATCTTACTCTTCAAGATGGTGGGAATATCTATATATTTCCTAGTTTATACTTTTGAGTTATAATCAACTTCTTTATATGTGTAGAAACACGTCCAGATGAGGTGGTTATAACTTTTTTTTTCATATGGTAAGCCAGAGTTCTGGTTTTATTATGCGTTTTCACACACTTAAAATAATTCTCCTTCCTCTGTCGTTCTTAATTATAAACTTTCTCTACGTGATTGGAAATTACATATTCCATCAATATACCTTCTAATTGCTAAATTAAAATAACTAATTTGAGGTTAAAAAAAATCAACTTAATTTGATAATTTTAACTGTTAACCTGTCGTCCTATCTAGGGCAGCAAGGGGCCAAAAAGACTTTAAAATTTTAACCTTTTTTTTTATTATTTTGTTATAAAATTTTGTATCTAGTCCTAAAATTTATTGAATTTTAATAAAGAAATCTCTTTTAAAATTTTAACACTTTCGCCCCAACACAATTTTTGGTATGTATTTAAGTGGAATTAAAGGTATCTGTTTAGAGAAGTTGTTGATAAATAGTCTTGGCCATTAAATCAAACCAACAGATACATAGCATGTACTAGAAAAGTATTGGGCTCTTTTCCACTTTATGTATGGACTAAAGATCTTCAATACATTAAATAAATAATTAACATATCATCTATTAGAAATTTCAAGAGGCCTTATATATTTGAATTTTAAAAATTAAAATCTATCAAACAAAATTCATATTACATACAGAATTTTGGAAGAAAAAAAAGATCACTATTTAGACAGTGAAATTTGCTATTTGAGTAGTAAAAAAAATGTAAAAAGTTGAAACAGACTGTCGAGCACAAAATTATAACCGTTTGAAGATTTTACACATAAATTGTGTTTTTCTCACACCAGATTGCGTATTATAAGAATAATAGAAATTTCTCACCACCATTAAAAACAAACGAAGAAATTAAATAGTGAAATTTCACTATTTTAATCAAATTAATTTCAATTCAGTTATAGTATTAAGAAAATAGTTAAAATTTACTATTCTAATAAAAAAAATAGTTCCAATTTAATTCCAGTATTAAAGAAACAATGAGATTTCAGTGTTTTAATTAAGTTTTAGTGTTTATAAAATAGTAAAGTTTTACTATTTTAATCAAATCACTTCCAATTTAATTCTAGTATTAAAGAAAACAGTGAAATTTTACTATTTAATCTAATCAATTTTATTTCAGTTCCAATATAAGGGAAACAGTAAAATTTCATTCATATATAATTTACGAAAATGACAACCGCACACAAAGTTATGCATGTTTCAAGTTTATACACGTAAACGCTACTTTTCTCCAAATTTGGCGACACTAAGTTGCTTATTTATCAACTTATTTAGATGAATAATGAAAAAACACAAGAAAAAATTGGTGTTTATGGTGTCCAAATTAATTTTTGAATATAGACTTATGCGGTTATACTTTATCAATGGTGTTTTCTTTGATAGAAATTTCACTATCAGACAAATAAATTCCATTACTTACATACTGAAAAATTCATTGACATAAAAAATCTGACCTTGGGTGGTAAAATTTATCTATTTTATGAATAAAAAAATTTGGATAAAAAAAATTGTAAAAGATTTTTTGAACAGAAATATTGAAATTTCTCTGTTAGACATACAAAACAATGAAGTTTGGAAAGAATTTTTTAAACAAAACCAGAGAATTTTATCAATTAGACAAGCAAAAAAAATTATCTGCTTTCTGAACAAAGAAAGTTAGATAAAAAAATTCAAAAGTAGAAAAACATTGAAACTTTTCTCTTTGTTTATTAAAAAAGTTATTGATTTGAAACTAAATAATTAATTTCATATTTTAGATTGATATATTGTAGTAAAAAATTTATGATTTGTACACAACCGTCCACAAATTTTAAAGTGCATTTTTCTTGAAGAAGATAAATCAAGTAAATTTCTCATTTTGTCCCATTGTTTTAAAGTGAAATTTATCAAAACCTCATAGCCTTTGCAACCAAAGGTGAGACTTGGGACTATATGATTCTCTTGGAAATATCTGCTAGTTCAACTTCTTTATCTCTATACGAAGCATCAAAATTTACTTTTAAACGATTCTAATGGAGGAAATTGTTGAGATACATTGAATCCCCAGTCATGTCCCTTGGATGTAGACATAGGCATAATCCCTTAGTGTTATGCTTACTTCAAATTTTTACTAAAAATGTTTACACAGTTAATGTGACAGTATTGTATTAGTTTTATATCATATCAATAATTGTAATACAATTATTATTCTTCTTTTTATATCACCGCGTTCTCAAATTTATTGTTTGTTATTCAAACTCCAATTACATCCCTATCACCAAGAATGCAAATTATTAGTAGGCCGCCAATTATGCCTATTGACATTTGTGAGACCATTTATCAAATTACTTAAATTGTGTGAATATTTATTTATTTCAAGGACAAAGTCATTTTAAATAATAAAATTTAATAACACTAGAATTATTATGGACTTGTTGTGCTCTGATAAATAAAAAAGTTTACAACTTTTAGAGTTAAAACTGTTTTAGTTTTAATTTTATCTTGTATATACTTAGTTTGATGAGCTTTTTCATAACTAATTCAAAATTTAATATTTCATATTATATTTACAAGTTGAAAAGTTTTAAACTGTGAATTAAGACTAGTTTAATTAGTCATGATTTTTTAAAAAGGGAAATCATGAGATATATATTCTTATTCCCTTATTGCTGAAGGTGAGTGGAGGAACTTTAGTATTAATTTAGTGTATTAAATCTTTTAATAAATAAAGTGTTTAATTTTTGTTTTTTAAATTTCTGTGTTTAAATAATGGAAATTATTGATTGATAAAATAATTTTTTACAAGGCAATCATGTAATTGCAATTAATGTTCGCGTGTATGGTATTTGTCATGTATTTAAAGGTGTGAGTCACGATGTTATCGGTGTTCCGAGAGTTGAATAATTTTTTCGTGCTGCGGAGTCTTACAAAATGGTCCAGCTGACGACGGGCTGGGGTAGGTGGACAACAGGCTACAGCCGGTAAACGCGTCGTTCTCGCCCACCGACTCCGACTTCCACCCCCAGGACATCCAACGGTCGATCTCGATCCCTCCAAATCTGTGAATGAATCTAGCCCAAAATACGACGCAAAGGCCACTCGACCCTCGCCTATAAACACGCCCCCCCCAACACCGAGCCCTTCACACAGCTCTGCTTCAGAGGAGATTTAAAGTTCCTTCTCTGATCCACCTCAACTCTCTCTTTCTCTACAAGGTAGTGTGGCTTTTCTCTCTTCCTTCGTTTCGTTTGGCTTCTGTTTTGTTTGCTTTGAATATTTATGAAGAGGCTTTTGGTTAGTTATGGTTTTGTTTGATTGAATGTCTACAGATCTGAAAGTGTTTTCGATTTCTTTGTACTAGTTTCCTTTCTTTAGTTGTGGATTTCGTGTTCAATTGATATGTAGTGGATATTGTACTAGTTCTGTTTGGCGTTTTGGGAAGATTATTATTGCTTTTGTAAGCATAAATCAAAGTGATTTTTGCTCTTTGAAAGTAAAATAAGTATTTTTGAAATACTATCGAAGCAATGCGGAGACCAATGGAATTGAATGTGGACTTTTGGTTCACAATATTGCACCTGTTTTTGATATCCACTCTATCTGAAGTTTAATCTGATAGAAAACGTTTTCAAGATTGGCTTGGCTGATCTGTTGCATTTTTCATGTTTTCTTGATAAGCATGTTCAATGGTCTTTGCTTTCAATATAAAGATTTTTGGAAGGAAAAAAAAACACAAACACAGCTTGCTGATCTGCTGTTGGTATGGTGTGTTAGTACCTTTCGTTGTCGTGCTTCGATGTTTGTTTGCACTTGCTCTGTTTCTTGTCCCTTTCTTTATCACTAAATCTTTTTATCTCGCTAGATCTACATTCATTTACCAAGGACATTTAAGAGCCCATCTGGCAACCCAATATTTGTTTTCATGTTCATTGAGTTTACACCTTTGATAATATGTCTTGAGAGAGATTTGTTAACGTGATTGTGCTTTGCAGCTTGAACGAAATGGAGACCTTCCTATTCACCTCTGAATCTGTAAATGAGGGGCACCCTGACAAACTCTGTGACCAGATCTCTGATGCAGTGCTTGATGCCTGCCTAGCCCAGGACCCTGACAGCAAGGTTGCTTGCGAGACTTGCACCAAGACTAACATGGTCATGGTCTTTGGAGAGATCACTACCAAGGCCAACATCGACTATGAGAAGATCGTGCGTGATACCTGCCGGGATATTGGATTTGTTTCCGATGATGTGGGTCTGGATGCCGACAACTGCAAGGTCCTTGTAAACATTGAGCAACAGAGCCCTGATATTGCCCAGGGTGTCCATGGTCATCTCACCAAACGGCCTGAGGATATTGGTGCTGGTGACCAGGGCCACATGTTTGGCTATGCTACCGATGAGACCCCTGAATTGATGCCTCTCAGCCATGTTCTTGCAACCAAGCTTGGTGCCCGCCTGACTGAGGTCCGCAAGAATGGCACTTGCCCGTGGCTGCGACCTGACGGTAAAACCCAAGTGACTGTTGAGTATCGCAATGACAAGGGTGCCAGGGTTCCCATTCGGGTCCACACGGTTCTCATTTCCACTCAACATGATGAGACTGTCACAAATGATGAGATTGCTGCTGATCTCAAAGAGCATGTCATCAAACCTGTTATTCCTGAGAAGTACCTGGATGAGAAGACCATCTTCCATCTCAATCCGTCTGGACGCTTTGTTATTGGTGGACCTCATGGTGATGCTGGTCTCACTGGCCGCAAGATCATCATCGACACTTATGGGGGGTGGGGTGCTCATGGTGGTGGTGCTTTCTCCGGGAAGGATCCCACTAAGGTGGACAGGAGTGGAGCTTACATTGTCAGGCAGGCTGCAAAAAGCATAGTGGCCAATGGACTTGCTCGGAGGTGCATTGTGCAGGTTTCTTATGCCATTGGTGTTCCCGAGCCCTTGTCTGTTTTTGTAGACTCCTACGGGACCGGGAAAATCCCTGACAAGGAGATTCTCAAGATTGTGAAGGAGAGCTTTGATTTCAGGCCCGGTATGATCGCCATCAACCTAGATCTCAAGAGGGGTGGAAATGGCAGGTTCTTGAAGACTGCTGCCTATGGCCATTTTGGCAGAGATGACCCTGACTTCACATGGGAAGTGGTAAAGCCCCTCAAATGGGATAAGGTTCATGCTTAATTAAGTCCTTGATATTGATTACTGGGACATTATTGCTGCTGCTGCTGCTGTACACCGGATCTGCCTATTGGCTGATCTGTTGTTTTGTCTTGTATTTGCTCTTAAAAAAATATCATTAGCCTTTGTGGCTAAAGGGGGTGGTGGAGGGAAGGCCAAGTGACAGTGTTTCGAACTGTTTGTCACTGTTGCAGAGAGAATACTATCTATATATCTCTATTAGAGAATGGGTTAGCGGTCACACACTGAAATTCTGTGATTGTTGACAGAGAGTTGAATAATTCATTTTTAATACAATACATGAGCTCTACTTTTTCTAATTTCATTTGTCAATTATAGTATACAGTTTGATCCTTTTGAAGAAATATCTTATGTTGGCAGGCTAGCTGATATTTCTTTTGGGTATCTACAGCAGGTTAAGGTTGGGGTGTGGTATAAATGAATGATAAAGGACAGAGATAGTTTACTATATTATAATCAAGCTTATGTTCTTTGATGAAGTGAAATGTAATGCCCCACTTCTGGTTCTTTTGATTCAATGCCATTCTAATTTATTTAATTTTTTTTTTTATCAAAGCATCCTTAAAAAAAATTCCTTTATTTCATGCTAACATGGCATGTTTTTAAGGTAACCTCATCTGTGGTAGATTGACAAATCCTTTTGCCCAACCTAACCACTGGAACGGGACTGGAAGTAGGCCATAAAGCCATTCGAGGACCAAGCTCAAGTAGGTGGTGGTTTTCAAGATGCAAGAAATCCTTCTTGGGTGGCCTGGATTATTGTCTTTTTTCATCAAATGCAATCATCGAGTGTTGTACACCAAATTATGTTAATTTTCTAGTGGGAGGCAGAGGTTCCAAAGGGGCTGAAACACTAACTTGGGGCTTCCGTGTGAGAAGCCATTTTAGTTTGCATTTGGGCCTTCCATAAATCAAAATACTTGGGGCTTTCGCCCCTTCAGACTTCTCTCATCATGTCTATAGAGTATGGATGCATAGCAGCAAATAAACTTGGGCCATCAACAGAGTTGAAGAAACTTGATGCAGGAAGGAATTAAATTTGGCCAATCTCCTTCACCTTCCAAACGTCCATGTAGAGGCTGACTCTCTGGTACTGCTGCATGATTTCCAAAGGAAGAAGACAGTCACAACAGCGGCTCAGCAACCTCTAGGACTGTAAGGAATTTACCAATTTTAGATATGGTTCTTCTGTAAAGAATTCAATTTTGCTGCAGGCTAAATATACTGCCTCAAGAAAACTTCGTCAACATAACTATATATTGTATGAGTATTTCTGTAAAAAATTTAGTTACAGGAGCATCTATTAAAAATTATTTATTAAAATTGTACGAGTCTAGCGAATAAAAAAAAATTAAAATAAAATGCACCAGTTTGATTTTTATTTTTTTTAAAAGTGCATGGCTGCGTAAAAATTTATTATAAATTAACCTAAATTCATCCTCTCAGTCTACAGGCTTATGCTCGGCTGTTCTTCCCCCGCTCTCTCTCTCTCTCTCAACACTGAATAGGAGGAGGAAACACCGACATGATAACGCAGCAAGCTCGCCACTCATCTCATCTCCTCCTACTTTGGTGATATTGTGGCAGTACCGCTCTTATCTCTCTCTAAAAACGTTATGCATCATTTTGTTGTTGGGAAGAAGGGGAAAAGGAAACGAATCGTATGTTTGTAAGCACTCTGAAGCAGGTTAATTCTTGCCTTCTCGGTACATCTATTTTATGCTTTTTATGAAGTTCATAAGATACTTTGGTTCCTCCATTTACGTAGAAGTTCATAAGCTGTATCATTGGATTAGTTTTGCATTGGTTTATCTTCATTTTTGTGGACTGTGTTGCCAAGTGTCATTATCACATGGCTCATCATGAGAATATTGACCATTTTTTTGATTGGGAAGCGGAATTCCCCATCTGTTTTATTGTATAGAGTAGTTAATTTTTTTTTTTGTTGAAATAGGTATCATTGGCCTTTTTTCAGGAGTTTGAATGTTTCTTTTTGCTGTGATGGATTGACTTCTTTGCAAGTTGCTACTTGAGACTTGTCATCCATTTTAAAATAGTTCAAGGAACTTTAAGATTTGGTCTAGAAAGGAGTTCAATCATGTGATATCCCGATCCGGGATACGACACGTATACCGAGGCAAGTTGATTAAATAGTATAATATGGGTTATTTAGAGCTCTAAATTATTTTATTGTATGTACAGAATAGTATCAGTATTATGACCAGTGTCGGGTAACACCCGAGCAACTCAGAACCTTACCTCAAAAAGCGTGCATGCATGCAACCCATACATGCATACGTACGTACACGTGCATAGTTCACGGAAAATTAGTGTATGTGTACGTGACTAAAAATACCGTTATACGTCTTTATATGATTATAAATACATGTATAAAAATATGAAATTGATATGTATATATATATATATATATAACATGGTTATACATGTATTTATGTATATGTGTAATAAATAAAAAGGAAAAGAAAACAAAAAAAGAGAAAATATCAATGTGTGCATCACTGTGTGTGTGTGTGTTTGGGAAACCCACCAACCGACTTGGTGAGGTGGTGGGTGTGTATATGTAATATATGTATATATGTATATTGGAGGGTACGTGGATGGCTACAGGTGAGGGGGCAGTTCTCTGCAGTCAAGGATGACTGCAAGAGAGACAGAGAGAGAGAGAGAGAGAGAGAGAGAGAGAGAGAGAGAGATAAGGTAGAGAGAGAAAGTGAGGCGGTTGGTGTGTTCTTATATATATATGTATACGGGTTGTGAGTTAAGAGGTTAGAAAAGAAAAGAAGGGTCAGGAACTGAAGGGGAGAAGAAGGGAGAGAGACTGATTCAGAAACAGAAAGGTGGGAGGGTCACAGTGAGCTCTAAATCCGAACACTCAGGTAAGTGGTTTTAGTTCTGTTTTTGAGATTTAAAGCATGAAGCTTATATATGATTATAGGGTCTAAACAAGCATGAAATATAGGTTATTTTGCAAAAAGAATCAGGTTAAATGGTTTAGAAACCAAGGAGAAAAACCAAGTTGCAGGTTATAGAGAATAATCGGCCATGTGATATTATATGCATTAAACCTTGTTTAAATCGACCCTAGCATGACCCTATGATATGCAAAAAGCTGTTAGAAGCGATTAGGGGTCAAAACCGTGCTTAAAACGCCATGAAATAGAAACTGTCACTTGGCCGGAGATTCGGCCGGAAATGTTTAAGCTCTATTTCGTGAAGAATTAAAGGGTTAAACGGAAAACTAAAGTTAGAAAAATAACCTACATGAAAAAGGGAGTAAAATGGCATTCAAAATGGGGGGAAAAACCACCGGAAACCGGTGACCGTCGCCGGAGAAGGTCACTGATTTCGCCGGAACCCTACCGGAGACGTGGGGAAGATGACTGGAAAAGCGTGGGGGCTATCGGGTTAAAACTGGAACGGATCCGGGTTCGGATCGGGTCGGTACCCGACCGAATATGAAACGGACTGAAACTGTGTCGTTTGGCTTTTTAATTTAAATGGGTTTTGGGCTGTTTGGTTGCAGGGACAATAAATAGAAATGGGGTTTGGGGGTTATCCAAACCATGGATAAGGTAGTTAGGGTGGATATGTTAATCCGGTTCCTTGAATTAAACTGAACCGTTTGGTTCAGTGAATGGGTAGACCGGTTTAGGGTTTTTAGGTCTGAATCAACTGGTTCAGACCGCAGCTTTTAGAAATTGTGAACCGGCCCCAAATGTTTTGAAAAATTACACTGTTGCCCAAACATAAAAATTAATTAAATATTAATTTTACAATAATGCCCCTATTTCAAAAAGAGGTCAAACAAAGTCCAAACGATACAAATAAATAGTCAAAACCTATTATCTCGGACGTTCTGAGTCCAATGGTGGGGTCCGTTTTACGAGATGAGACCCCGAAGTATAAAATACCGTAAAAGTGCAAAATGACTATTTTGCCTTTTTTAGTACAAAAGTCCAAATGGAATTCCGCGAAAACCTAAACCGACTTTCTTCGGCGTTCCGGACTCAATGGTAAAGTCTAAAATAGTATTTGAAATACTTATGATAGAAAGGCATAAAATTTGATGAATAGCATTTATTCTGAAACGTATTCACTGATATATAGGGAACTCAAAAGGCAAGGGTATACTCACGAATTTCTGAGGTAGAATCACGATAGAGGGTAAGTGGATCACTTTCTCTTCCATGTGGTGTTTCTAAAGCCAAGTTTATTCTTTACTGCCAAACTTGTACTCTTGAAAGTACCTCACGTTATTGCTATCCACAATGCGATATTGTTCTATCTTGTGGACATTGATTGAATATTGTGCTACTGTTATCATATTGGACCATGCCTTGAAAGGCTTACTGTTATGCTTTACTGTATATATGATATTCCATTTTCATACTCCTTATGGAATCACAAATGATCATGTTATGTTTATAAATGCTGGAATTGTGCTCAGTCACAATATCCATCCGATGCTTCTGTGACGAACTAGTCCGTGAACGGACGTGTGGCAAAAGATGTGAGTTTAACTGAGAGGTATGCCGGGCCTCGAATTACGCAGAGGGGTTGCCATTCCCTACTACAGATTATAAGCATCTCCATTGGATTATTGTTATGGATATATTGTTGAATGGCTACTGTACCTTATGGATTACTGTTTCTTATGGATTATCTTACGTTGTTCATTGGTTTGATTGACATCGTTTTATTGTGGCAGTACTTTTATTGTGACAGGTTATTGTTGAGAAATCTTATCACTGCTTATTCATTACTTCTGATTGTATATTGTGCCCCACTATTTATTGGCCATCATGGCAACTGTTCTCATTGGCTATCACAGCATCTCCTTTCTTATGATTGGCTATCATATTTTATTCATGGATTCATGCTCTTATAATCATCGATACCAGTGTTGGAGATCTGTTTTACTTACTGAGCTTTGTAGCTCATTCCATCCCATTTACCCCCATTTCAGGTGATGACGCTGCGAGACCCCAGTAGGAGTCTGAGAGCGTAGGGGGGCATTTTGAAGTATTGTATCAGTCTATGTTAGTTCTCCCATGTATTCACCACCCCCGGGTGCTGGTTACGGTTTAGTTCTCATTTTGAATTTTGTAGAACTATGTCATGTATTTAATAAATTTCCGTTGTTAAATTTATATAAAAGACTTCCGCTGGATTACTGTAATTGATAAAGGCTTCCGTTGTTCATTGTTTAAAATTTTCAGTACATTGCATATTAGTATTATGATACTGGAATGGAAAAAGTAGGGACGGCCTTTGGGTCGGCCCCGCGACACGAAATCTGCATAGGGTGGATTTCGAGTCGTGACAAATCAGATCACTTCTGATGATCTCCCCCTCTCCCTTATAAGAATCTGGAAAGAAGTGTCTTGTGCTCTAAGATTTACTCGCACTCACCAATTTATTTTAGTTTTTTTTTTCCCCTAGAAAATAGTCAGGATGCTGGACAAGGGAACTTTAATAGACTTGTGAATGCCCGATGTGGAACGCTGTCCGGCCCATCAACCATTCCTCGCACCACCAGCTGAAGGAGAAACTACTGCTGCGAAGAAGGGACTAGGGAGGTGCAAAGTCTGCTAAGGTTGTTGCTGTTTCAGGTCAAATATATGAGCTGGTGTTTTTCTCCTTTCTTTTTCTTTTCTGTTTTTTGGGGGGAGGGGGAGGGGGAGGGGGTACAAAAGCAGTAAAATGGTTTACTATTTTTTTTTTTTTTTAATGATGGGGGACCTGCCAAAAGACGGGAGAATGGGTTTGTTATATATGTGGGTGAATATTGTTCTGCAGTGCACTTTTTTGTTGTTTTCCACTTCCACTTCAAGGAACTACTACTGCCTTCTACTTGAAACCCATTTTGTTACAAGTGCGTTCAACAATTTCTTCTAGCCTTGCTGGCACCACACACACTACATATACCATAACATCACATTCATTAATCAGTACTCTTTTTCGCCAGATTCTTCAGATACCAAGAGAAAAGCTTGAAAGATACAAAAAGTCAGGATTGTCCTTGATCAGGCTTTTCCATGACTTCTAAATACAAGTTAGTCTAGGCATACGGCTGGAACCAGACTCACTGTCTCTCCCACTTTGGAGATGGAACGTGACATCTTCTTCTTGGCAACACTCTTAATGTGCAGTCGAATTGTCAAAAATTTAAAAAATTTGAACAAAATCTATTACTTAATCTCACAAGAATGCCTACATTGATCACATTTCTTTTATTTTTTATTTTTAAAAGTTTAATAATGGTTTATATATTAATGAAATCCGAGACTTAAATTGGTGTATGGTAATGTTTCTTGTTTTTAATTTTTTTTTTTTAATGAAAATCAGTCTTTTTATTTTTGTGTTTAATATAACAATATTGCTTTAAAAAAACCGAAAACAAAAATAGAAAACATGTTAGATAGCCATCGAATGAAACTTGAATAGCAATTTGCTCCCTTCACAAAATCTTTCTATAAACAAGGGCAACATTTCAAATAAATAAAATTTTGTATATTAGTATACTAACTCCTTCCTAACACTAGTTAAATAATTACGGTAAACACTTGTCTAAAAGTTATTTGCAATTAAGTACTATAGTTACTTGTCTTTTCAATTGTATTCCTAATGTGAAGTGTTCTTATTTAAAAGTTTTGAAAATAACATCTTGTGAAGCCCAAAACCAAATCATCATATATACCCACTAAGAGTTTTTTTTTTTTTTTTTTTCGCGCGTAGTATTTTTATACTTCTTGGAATCCAATAAGAGCGTTACCGTTAAACCGATGGCAACTAATTTATTACTTTCGTTGGTTGCTTTGTTTCGTTCTGGGATGAAAATGAAAATCCAACATAAATAAAAATACTTTTTATTTTATTTTATTTTATTTTATTTAAATGAAAAAATAATAAGGAAAAATGAGATATGAAGAAATACAAGGGACGATTTGATAATTTCACATTTATTTTTCTTACCCCCTGATTCTCAATTATTTTCAAAAAATAATAATAACTTTATTTACAATTGAGAGAAAATATTACTAGAGAATTACTAAACTGGTAGATCAAACATAACCTAAAAATTTCTTGTAAAGATGTAAACCCTAATTTTAACCTAATTAAAGCCAAATGTAAACCATTATTTCTAAGTTAGCAAACTCATCATATTAATATTGCTTTATTATCTAAGGCAGTGTTTGCTACAATAATGACATCATTAGTGTGATGGTCAATTATGTATTTATTGAATGTTAGGTAATACTGAAGAATGCAAGTGTTAGTTGCGAGTGTTTATACTCATGATCTAATTGACGCATGCATTATACGTGCTCATTTCACGGGCGACCACAAGCCAATCAAATTATAAGTGTTGGATACTGACGCTAAAATTTCTCATGTGACAATTGTGAATCACACACAATGATTGGAACTTGACTCTTAATTGTGCTACCTTGAAAAATATATTAGATAGTCCTAGACTAATACATCTATGAATCGATGTACGTATGTACAGAAAAAATATACAGTGTGACAATTGATATTATCATTAAAAAGTAATAGACTCCAAAAATATTTAAAATTTATTCGTGCTACCTCGCCTCCTATTAAAGTCATCATAACATAAAAAATGTTAACATCAATCGCGATTGTCCACACTCGCGATTTGATTGGCGAGCCCATTTCATGTGTAACCGCGCGCGCACATATATTACACGCGCCAATCAAATCAACACTACCGACTAAAACTAACATTTGTCTCATAACATATAATATGCAAGTGTTTAGATTACATACTAAAAGGGAATGTTAGGGTTATGACTTCTTTATTAACGACTATTATTTTTAGCATGTCCAATTTGTTGCCTTCCATATGACTGACCTGTTATATAAATAGGCAAGTTTGACAGATTTAGAATCAGGCTTGCCTATATGCTTTGCTTAATCTAATGTCCTAATAGGAATGACAATGGCAAGGGTGGTACCATGAGTAGGCTGAACTAGGCTATAGCCCCCAAACTTCGAAAATATATACACACACACATATATATATATATATATTCATACAAATATTGGACCTAATTCAATGATTACCCATCTTAATTCCACAATAATACTAAAAAATGCATTGTAGGAAAAGTAGACATGTGAAAGGGTTGCTTCTATAATTTCACCCTAAAATGCAGCAGACATGAAAAATAATAATTGGAAAAGTAATGTTATACAAATAGAATTTATACAGAAAAAAAGGAAAAGAGAAAGAAAATCTATACAGATTCATGTCCTATCACTTTAAAACACAGCACCACCAAAGTTTCATGATGTGGAAATGAACTGTTGATACAAAACAATACTTGATGTTCTTCAAATTTGCAATAATTCCGCAGTAGAAAGTGAGGGCTGATGGGAACCGGTCATGTATAATTCAACAAAGGTGCAATAACTTCTGGGATTCACTTGGTTTTGTATTATTCTCAGATGTTTCTCCATCTTTCTTCCCTGGTTTACAGAGGAAATTTTGAGTTCCTTTCTTCTTTTCCTTCATATTTTCTTTTCCCCTGCTTCCAAGACAAGGAAATAATTTATTTTCCTTTCCTTCCTGGTTTCAAGTTTTAAACAAAGCCAATAAACTAAAGTTCTTCAGCTAGATGCATCCTTAAGATCTAGTGTGATGGATTAGACAGCACAAACCATAGATATTTCACAAAGGTGTAATCTAGTCACACAGTGCATTATGTGCAATGCAATGGTGCAACGTCAATATATATCAGCTTTTGCTTTGAGAGAGTTGATAGTGGGGATCCAACAACATATTGCACATGCCACGAGTCCCTTGGCTCTAAAAAAGATTAAAGAGAGAGAATTGTAGACCGTTACTTGTGCCATGAGTCGTCAGCAACCTTGCGTTGATGACAAGACAAGGTAAGAGCTTTGCAAAATAATTTCTAATTGTAAGTCAAGAGGTCTAGCAATGTCAAAGCAGCTATGACAGGAAGTGAATTCAAAAGTGTTACCTTATAAAATGTGTTGTGGGAATGAAACAACAGTAGTGCAGTTTCTGTCAATTATACAGAAAATGATAATATAAGAATACAATAACAAGTTAAAATCATTTTTTGTAACTGAACATTCCCATAAAATAACAAATGCTCCTAAATCTTGTTAAGATCTAGTTTGTTGATTTCTTGTGCCATAGTGGCTCTTCCGTCTTTATTCAAATCCACAATGAATCTCATCCCACTAAAAATGGAAAGGTCATGTTTCACAGCCCCTTCTCCCCCCCACTCACTCACTAAGACACAGAGAGAGGTTATTTGGCACCTTTCTAGGATGAGGCCCCGACCAATTACTACAAAACACAACACAATGCAGGGGCATACCTGTCCTTTGGCTAGCAAAAGTAGACATGCTGAAAACAAAGTCAGTCTAATGAAAATTTGAAGAAAGAGGAAGGAGGTAATAGATAGAAAACTGAAATTGGAATTAAACATAGGCATTCAATTCATTAAATTCTTTGATTAATAAGATACAAATGTTTTAGCTAAAGCAAATCATACCACAAAGAAAAGAAAAAAAAGAGTATATAGCAGTGTTATTCTTTTATTAGTCTGCTAAAAGTTGTTGGAAACAAATTGAAAACTGTAATTTGTGAGCCAAGTCTATTTTTCAAATAACGAAAACCAATAGATATATCACATAAAAGGGATTTTAGGCACTTTTAAACAATTTTAGAAATCATTTCCCCAGTTTTAGCAGATAATAAGAGTGAAAAACCCACAAACAAAAAGAAAAAAAGAACATGTCATTTCAGTAATATGAACAACTATATTTGTTGAATAAGGACTCACCATCCCATTCAGTTACCCCCCTCCCCCCAAAAAAAAAAGAAAAAAGAAATTTAAATAAATAAATGAATAATAAATAAAGGCTGATCATCATGTACAGCTATGTGCCTCCTATTTAAAAAGATGAAAAAAAAATGGCTCACACTCGTACCAAGCTCATTTATTTTGTAAATAACATTCACTAATCCACCTGGGACTTCTAGGCAACTTGAGGTCAATAAATATCTGTGCAGTCACTGGTCAATGCAAAACTAAGTACTCAAAAACTACATAAACTCAACTAAACTCAACAAAGCCTTGTCCCAATTATATGGGGTCGGCTACATGAATCCTGTCTCACCATTCTTCTTTATTTAAGACCGTTCTCTCAGTTAGGCCACAAATTATCATATCTATTTTTAATTACCTCTACATAAACAAGATCACTTATATTGTAAATAGCATTTACTAATCCATCTGGGACTTCTAAGCAAACTGAGGTCAGGAAATATCTGTGCAGTCACTGGTGAATGCAAAAACTAAGTACTCAAAAACTACATAAAGACGGAAATGAAGTTAAGGTAAGATCATGTCAGACAAGCTCTCAGAAAGAAGGCTTTAAGCACAAGCAGCATTTTGTTAAGATGGATCTAACAAGTGTTGGAAAAAAACAGCCAGACATCATTTCAATACCATACTTCAAGCTTTAGAAGTAGTCATTCAGATTGAATAAGGGAGGAAGTTGAAGAAACTGAGTTGCAGTGGGCTGCAATTGAGAGATTATCCACCTTCAAAAGGCAGAGAACATCACTGTTTGATAGCAATCATGACAATGGAAATAGAACAGAACTTGAAGGGAAGAGAGTGGTTAATGTTACCAAGCTTGGAGCACTTGAACGACATCTCTTCATTGAGAAGCTCATAAAGCACCTTGAGAATGATAATCTCCGATTGCTGCAGAAAATAAGAGAGAGGATAGACAGGTAATCCCGATCTTAACTTTTGGTACAAACTGAGCAAGATTAATATTCATTGAATTGTGCAAAGACTGAAACTCTGTTATTCTAATAGGGTGATATCTCCAGAAACAGGAAATGATCATTAATAAAGCACCCGTACCAAAACAGTGAATTAACCTCTCACGTTATAAGTACCACATTGACCAGTAATACTTACCTGTTATAACACGTAATAGAAATTTAATAGTTAAAATAGTTGGCTTGATCCCTAGTCTCGTCTTGAAAATGTTCTTCATGGATAGCGATCGGGTTATCAGCATATTCCAAAATCCTCAGTGAATAATAACCTTGCATATGGCCCTAGTTGGATTGACCCACCCCTAGGCAGCCTACGAACATATACAGGAAGTATCATCCTCTTTTTTATTTATTTAATTATCTGTTTTTCTTACCCATTTTCATATGTATACCAACTTATGATAGGTGCCTGTAAGCATAATGTGCATCATGTTGTTTGACTAACTAAAGGATTTCTTTTAGAGTTGATGTAAAATTACCTACTGTTGAGGTGAGATACAAAACTCTTCTTGTGGAAGCAGAGTGTGAGGTAGTTCAAGGGAAGCCCCTTCCAACACTAAGGAACTCTCTTGCAAACATGCTATCTGTAAGTAGGCTTCTTTTCTCCTGATCTAATACTTGCAGTACTATGACTTTCTTTCTGCTAAAACACATTATCCCTGAAATAAAGAACAGGAAAAAGAATAAAGTCCTAAAGAAGCACCTCTCTCTCTCTCTCTCTCTCTCTCTCTCTCTCTCTCTCTCTCTCATAATGATGGAGACTTGCCAACCACGGTCTTTCAAGCATGTGGTTATTAGAGCCAGGGATCAAAATTTCGTTTCGTTTCCATCGAAATGGCCGAAACACTTCTTTTTCCTAGTGAACCGAAACGAAACACTAGTAGAACACCGAAATTCACATGTTTCCATGGAAACAAATTTGTTTTCGTAGAAA
The DNA here is from genome assembly GCA_008638375.1 of Nyssa sinensis. Classification (NCBI taxonomy): domain Eukaryota; kingdom Viridiplantae; phylum Streptophyta; class Magnoliopsida; order Cornales; family Nyssaceae; genus Nyssa; species Nyssa sinensis. The sequence goes on along the minus strand of VIRR01000386.1, from coordinate 173,541 downwards.
CATACCAAAACTAGTGGAAACATTCCAAAACAGTGAAAACATTTCTTTGGTATCAACAATATTTCTAAAAGTTGGTAAAAGATAATATCAATTTGTTTTTTAAATGGAGGAGATTGAAAGATTAAAACCCAAAATTATAAGAAGGTATTTCTAGTTTTCCTAAAAAGTAATAAAAAATGAAAAGTAGAAGTAATAGAAATAAAATATAGATAAATAATTTATTTTAATACTTAATTACTAATTATAATAGATTTAAATTACTATATTTTTATTTATTATATTATATGTATCTTTTGTCAAATTGTCTAATCCGTGAATATTACACAATATATATTTATTATTTTATGGTTTATAATAATTTTACATATTTTTTAGCAAATATATAACAAATTTATATTACATAAACAAATTAACTCTAAATCTTTTATACTAGTTTTTAATAAGTAAAGAGTTATTTGGTATTAATGACTAGTTTACTTTACGTTTTTTTTTTTTTAATTTCACCCTAATATCTTCTTGTGTGGATGGACATGTATCCTAAAACATTTTCAATTAATTATAATATTTATCTTTACACATTCATATATTTTACTTTATGTTTCCAAGTGTTTCTATGCATTTTACTTTTTTTCATCGTTTCTACTATATTTTCGAAACATCTTCGAAACGTTTCCGAAATGTTTATTTTTCTAGGTGACTTGAAACAACACTACGAAACAAAATTTTGATCCTTGATTAGAGTAAGCTCTAGATATGCGACACCATCCCCAAGAACCCTATATCAGGTAAGAAGAGGCATGCCTTTCATGTGGCTTGAACTCTTGACCTCTAGGGGATATTGTCCTTTATCCTTAAGGTCTTACCAACTGAGCTAATCCTGGGGTTGAAGCACTTGTATCTCTATTTAAATGTCACTTGAACAGGTTTTTACAAGGGCATTCCTCTACAAGTCTCAAGAAGCCAAGATAAAGATTGTAAAAGATATCAGTGGCATCATCAAACCATCAAGGCAATATGAATACATCAGTGCACACACATTTAGATATTGGACAGCACATAGCAGAGTGCCCATTTCTTATGAAAATTGATGATTTCCCATAACTTAAATAATAAATCAAGAAAAGCAAAAGCTTTAATATATGGTAAATCACTTGTAATACTAAGGTAATTTGAATAAGTTTTGGTTAAGACAAATATATATATATATATATATATATATATATATATACTTAATTCAAATCAACAAAGTCTTGTCCCAAATATTTGAAGTTGATAATATGAATGCGGTATCACCTTTACACTTTATCTAAGACCAGAATTTTAGTTAAATCAGATGCTACCAAAATCACACAAATCCTATGTCACTGTTACACTTTGTCTTGGGCCAGAATTATAATCAGATCACATAGTACCATAACTTTTTTTTCTTGGGCAAGATGAGAGCATATTAAACACAAAAGAACTGAGCAAACAAATAACGGGTATACCCAGGAAGCAACCAAAGTCTATCAACACAGTAAAAATAAAGACATGGACTAGAGGGCATACCCAACACAGCCCAGCAAAAGATGGCTACTGTTTGGCTTGAAATTCCTTCAGTCAAAATTATGATTGTGTGCGAGACATGCCAAAGTTCGATGGGCTCACAAATGATGCAAAACGTTTGATCCCTGATATTGTGTGTAGGTATGATTGATCACGCGATTTTAAGGAAGCAGGGAATCTCCCTTCCTTGTAGGTTCTTCTTGCCTCTGGGAATGAGGACTTTTAATGTAGGGTGACAAAAAAGATGAATAAAGAGAGATAGTACTTTAAATTTTGAAAATACCTTGCATAAGCAAGTAATGGGTTACAACCTTTGGCGTAATACAACTGTGTAGTTACAGTTGTGTAATGTTGGTGGTGAGTACAAAGAGTGAAAAAGAAAAGGGTAGTTAAGTTAGACTATTGTTACTCCTAAGATATGCTACGCTAGGCTAGGATAGGCTAAACTAAGATATGCTAAGTTGTGTTAGGCTTTGATGATGATTGACCGCCCGCCGGGGGGGGGGGGGGGGGGGGAGGTTTCTTTTGCTCTATTTCAATTCTACTATTTAAGTATTTATAGACAACATAGAGCTTCAGTTACCCATGTTTTGCACATCTCCCACTTGGCCATCCATGTTCCATGTTATTTGGCACCACACCATGTTAGACAATCACAAGTCCATGATGGCCATGCATACCTCCCACGTTCTTCAGAAGTGGGGTTCCCTTTGGTTGCACCCATGCCTTGGGAATGACGATGATGTTGGGAGTCAATAGCCAGCTAGGATGCATGGAAACATTGGTACCCAAGGTAGATTGGTCAAGTGTCGCACTTAACACCTTGGAGTACACAAAGGCTTCTACACTACTTAGCTACAGTGAGCATATAACGGGACTAAGAACATACAAGGAGATACTAAAGACTTGCAGTAAGTAGCAGAAGTCGTGAGAAGGGTGTCATGCTTTTGGGTAAAGAATCTCACAACCTAACAAGTTTGAGAAGGTTATGCCACACAAGTGCCACATAGACACTAAATGAGTAGAGCATTCTGAATGTATAGCATGTTCACATGGCTTTATTGTCTTGAACTTTGTAGGGTAGTGTAGGGTCATCTTGCATAGTTTAGGTTTTCTTATATTGAGTAGAGAGTTCTAGAATATTGTATAGATATGTAAATATCTAAGATATTTGAAAAAGAGTTCCAGAATGTTCTCTTAAAGAGGTCGGAATGTTCTAGAAGCCCTTTCACAGCCTTAGATCAGTTTTGTAGAATTAGATCTCAACTATTCATTGAGGAAGTAGATGCCTATAAATAGGTTAAGAGTCATGTGCATCCAACGAAGTCCTTAGAGTCTAGCCTTGCAAAGAGCTATTAAGTAATAGAGTGACATTCCTTGCCAACTATCTTGCCTAAGTTTGTGCAAGTGAGCAAGCCCAATAGAGTGCGAGTGAGTCCACCAAACCACCGAGAGGGAGATGCAACTAGCTTGGCACATGTGGAGTGTGCAAGGAAAGGCTAACTAGAGCAAGCTCAAGTGAGAGAAGTGTTGCCTTGGTGTTGCACAGGCCCGTGACATAGAGCCATCACTACTAGAAAACGCTAATACCTTAGTGATTTCCGTTTTCGTATTCCAAAACCTGGAACACTTACATTCTCGACACTATGCGTATTCCAAAACATGGAACACTAAGTTGAGCAATTCAAGAAATTTCTTTGTAGTTTTTCCTCAATTATCCCCCTAAGAAAAAATTAATAGGAAAAGTCTAACACAAATCAAGAGATCAACATAAATAAGTGAGCTAAGTTCAATGCTTTTACATGTTTTATTGTAATATGATAAATTTCCAGAACCATATGAAAAACTTGTATTTCAAGGATATTAATTCTCATTACTCATCTTTGGGTGAAAAGAATGAAACACTCTTGCGATTTAAACCTACCCCATTATATTCGACCTATGTTATCTATGTAAGCCTACCCCTATTGTACAACATTCATTCCCATTCCATTCCACTTACCATAATGATTCATATTCCAACTAACATTGCATAAAGCTATGGGTTAGCCATGAACCAAAGCGATGGTCAGTTATGTGAAATTTTTTGTTATGCCTTTAGAGGCAATACTGATGATGAACTGATTTCAAAAGAAAATCATGAAAGCCATGTGTTCTTGGTCAATCACAGGCTAGGTTTATTACAAGTAACAAAAAAATGATTCCAAGAGACAATGTGTTCATACTTTCTATAACCTGGATGGTTTTAGAGGATAGTCGAAGGAGAGGCTTGAGTTGATGTGAGGACCAGCCAGTTCTCCAAAAGGTCTTAGGCTGGTAAAAAAACCAAATATCCTGGATGGCAAGGGCCGTCATAGCCCAACAAAAGTGAAACTTAATGGTCAAGATCAACCAAAAGAAAAGGGAAGAAAAGAAAAAGGGCTTGTTTGTTGGGGTTTTGACCTTCGTAAGCTTAATGGCATAATAAATGCCAATTTGCCTCCAGATATCACCATTGATAGGCTCTAACCTATCAACCCATGCCACCCAGAAGATCAATGGGGAAGGCCACATTTTGATAGGGGTACCAAGGACCTACTACTGTCCCTATTCAAACGAGTGATCTTGGAAAAGGTATTGGCCCTCAGAGAATGGGTAAAAGGAGGACAGTGAGGAAGGAAAGAAGAGCTAAAAGCAAGGCCTAACCCTAGCTGCAACATGGTAGGAAGAGGAACAAGAATGAGAACCGCTTGGTGAGTGTCATGCTTGGAAACACTGTTTGCTACCCAAATGATGACACGTGGCCAAGCGAAAGGTCTAGTCACATGGCCTCCTCAAGATCCTAAACCATGCCAAGAATTCACTAAGTTTTAGGGTCACCCTATCCTATGACTGGATTAGGCCATGGGATGAAAGCAATGATAGAGAACACTCAAGACCAACCATTAGATCTGGTACAAAGACATATTAATATGGCATGTGTAACATGCACTCGTGTTAGAGGATAGTTGTGAGTATGAAGTAGACGATCCATGCCCTAGGTCTTGAAGGCCAAGACCATCTACGTAAAGCAATGGGACAACCATCAACACCATCCAACAACCGGATGCAGGATAGTTAGTCTTGAAGGGACTTAACTTGAATCCTAAAGAAGTGGAAAAGGTTTATGAACACATGACAGTGTTTGAGAATTCCATGGAACAAATCCAAGCATGAATCCACTATCTCATGCATGTAATCAAGATCGGTTGTCCACACAAATAGCACCCAAAACCCAACAGCTAGGGTGCATGCTGCAATGGCTCATGTAGCAACTCAAGAACGTGTATATATAATGTCCCTCCTGCATTCATGAGGGACACCCATCAAGATATGAAGAAGATGATTATGTCAAATATTCATCTCCATCTACATTTGGAGATGAGAGAACCCCCTACACACCTACACCAAACTCTGGCAATTTACTTTCTCTATCAGCCTAGCCCTACGTTAGCATAACTTAGCATAGTTAGTAACCTAGCCCTGTCATAGCACAGCTTTAGCTTTAGCCTTAGCCATAGTCAGTACCCCTAGCTATTTCAGCTACTTCACCATTCACACCTATTGCAATTCTGTAGGTTTTTCTCATTATAAATTTATAGTGGCTGTAACAAAAGTCCCTTTTCCATCTCATGAGTTTGATAAGCAAATAGGTCTGTATTTCATGCTAATATACTTTATTCCTTGTTCCACTAATTCAACTATTCAAATTGTGTAAAAGTCCTCTTGATTGAGGCAGCTGAACCTGAAGGGAGGGGTAATTCCTGCCTCCAACATTGACTAATATAACCAACAATCAGAGGGATAGGTTTGGCAATTCACATTTTGGTTGTAATCTTGTCAACTAAATTCACAGGCTTCTACTTTTAGCTTGTTAGATATCAAATGTACCCCCAAATATCTAACCGGAAGTTCCCTAGGTTGAAACCCATACAGTAGATAGATAGCATTTTTTCAGACTCAAACCCCAACCACGAAAGATTACTGTTCTTGGTAGTAGCTCTAAGCAGAAAGTTCATAGAACTTGTCCAAGGCTCCCTTTGTGGTCGGAACTAATTCTAGGTCACCACGACTCAACATAAGTCATCAGCAAAACATAAATTGAAGTACTGAACAACTTTTTCTTTATCACACCTCCAATGATACCTAAATCTGCAATTATCGAGCACTTATTTTCTGGTCAATCAAACCAAAACTTCCATAACCATCACAAATAAATAAGGAGATAATGGGATCCCCTTTACTTAAACCTTTAACAGGTAAATACCCCACAAGTTCCTCCTTTTACTGACATATAAAACATTTAAGTTGTAACACAATCCTTGATCCACACTAGCATTTCAGGTGGGAAAGTCAGAATCTCCAAAGTATCAAGCAAAAATAACCAATCCATACTACCCTTGCTATCTTCATACACGTTAATTTTGATATTCACCCTTCTCTAACATTATCCTCAATGTGGATTATGTCCCACTTCCAACAGTACAGTTATTGGTCTTCATCACAAATGACCAAATCAATTTATTTAATTCCTCAATCTATCTCCAATTAAAATTACTTGTACTGTCTCATGAATGTGTTCATTTTGATTCTAATAAATATATATATATGGTAGACAAATAACTTTCTAGAAATCCAAGTTTGTTAACTTAAGAATGAAAACCTGTTTCAGTGAAATGCAATTTACCCATAGTATCTAACATCCAAGAACATCACCACAAGAGAAAAGCTAATGATCATGTGTATGACACATTGATTTTCCTTCATTTTTCCTTTTGAAGAGAAAAGAATTCTAGATGTTTGATATAATTAGAATCTCGTGCAACAGGTGAAGACGAAAATTTATGGTTGGTCATTATGATTCAAATCATCCGAGTTGTTTCATCATGAAAGGATGCATATGAAAGGATGAATATAAATTGTTATAAATAAAATTCTAAAAAGTTCAATCTTTCTTGTTGATTCAAGGAGATAATTTTATTCATGGTAAATTCGTTGGATGCAGGCTCACTCTTCTTCTTGGTCCCCCAGGCTGTGGGAAAACAACCTTGTTATTGGCCCTTGCAGGAAAGTTAAACCAATCTACCATGGTTAGTTATTCAATATATTATATTGCACGATCACAGTAAAACAGTATAAAAAAAATTTGCTAAAAACAAAAAGAAATTCTAAAATGATTTTGAGCTACCTCAATATGGGCAGACACCAGCAGGCAGGAGCATAATACCATCATACGTGCACATGTATCAGCAGAGCTATTGATGTAGCACGAAACATGAATGGAGGACTAGATATCGTTCTAGTACATCAGGTTCCTGAATCCGTGAGAAAAACCTTGAATCCACAATGTATAATATAAAAATCTAAAATTTTATTAATGATTGAACTGTCTCAAATTGAGATTTAGAGGCCTTATAGAAACAATTACTCCTAATCAAAATAAAGCATGGAAATAATTATTAAAAAGAAAAAAATAAGAAAGTAAAAAAACGAAGACAAATTTGAGTTAGGCTCAAATTTGGAAACAAGAGACCTAGAATATCTCAGGAACAAATGACTCGAGACAGTCAAGAGACTCAAGACAGGCCCAAATATGTCCTACATCATACTCCTTCACTTGAAAAGAACTCATCATCAAGTAACTGGATATACACGACCTCAAACCCGTCCCATAACCTGCTAATAATGGTTGAAGCTTTTGAGAAACAGTTGAAGGCTCAAGCATTTCTCCTTCTACATCTTTGATAAACTCTGAAATTTTAGGCTCCTGCCTCTAGGATCAATAATAATGGTTGATTAAAACATGAAATATGTTCTCCCTGATCAAACTTTTCAATTTCAATCTCCTAACCAACCTGTCGTTCTTCAGATTCATTCTTATCTGAAATGGTTTACAATACTCATAGTTTATTGCTTCCTTTGGAGGGTTATTAAATTAATTGTTTTTCTCTTTCTCAAAAGAGCTTGTGAAATCTATTGGTGCCACTAAATCAACAATTCGATCTTTTAGTTCTGAACTATTTTCTCGTTCTTTCTTCATAAGAAGAGTTGTTAGTACACACTGAAAGTATACAGTTTTTGTCCTGATATGAAGATGACCACTGAAAGATGGTAGATCAATCTTCATAGGATAGCCCTGGAAAGTTTGACCTCTGTAATATATGTAACGGCTCCAATAATCCGTGTCTTGTCTAAATCTTGCAGAAAAAATTTCAAATTCTTCATCAATAAAATCATCTACATAGGTTGATTGTTGTTCAGGACGTCAATCTAGCACAGGTCTATCAATAGGTTGGCCTCGAGGACCACCTCTGGAGCGGTTTCCATTGATTACGGGATCTCTGTTGGCATTGAGACCAAGTCCTAGAAGCATATCATAAATCTCAGTGATTTTCTAGCTCAATTGCCTCCATTCATCAAACACAGTCCACAAAGTTCCAATCCCACAACCAACGTAGATGGGATTTCTGGTTTCATCTCCATTATTTGCCATCAAGCCAGGAAAATCTTTGCTTTGATACCAATTGATGTAAAACAAGATGTGAAAGGGGGGCTAGATATAATTCTAGTAGATGGGCTTCTCAAATGCAAAAGATAAACCTTGAATCCACAATGAATAATACGAAAAGCTAAATTTTTATTAATGAATGAACTATCTCTAATGGAGACTTAGAGCCTTGTATATAGAAACAATTAATTGAATTAATAGGACACGAAAAAAGAAAATAGGAAAATTGAAAGAAAAAAAAAACTGACAAATTTAGGCTCAAATTGGGAAACTAGATTTCTAAAAGAACTCAGAAAAAACTGGCATCCAGAACAGTTTGAGCACAAAGCAGTCAAGACAGGCCCAAATCTATCTTAAATCATCTATATGGAGGCCATATGAAATGAATTTAGATCCATTTTCCAAACCCAACCTAAATGTTAATAAGAAAACATGATTGAACATAGTATGAAACAAAAAAAGAAATTCTATTAGCAGTCAAATTAATATAATTTCACCAGCATAATCCAATTTATAAGGATTATGAAACCAGCCTTATTACAATATTAATAATGTATCTTTTTCCCCCCTTCAGGTCACAGGAGAAGTCTCTTACAATGGTTACAGGCTAGATAAATTTGTTCCTCAGAAAACATCAGCTTACATTAGTCAATATGACCTGCACATACCTGAGATGACTGTGAGGGAAACAATTGATTTTTCTGCACGCTGTCAGGGTGTTGGAAGTAGAGCAGGTAAGGTTCACTTGCCCCTTTACATATCCATTATTGCTGTAATTGTTCTCAACTATCAACACAAGGGTTTTAACTATCATATCTGGCTATTAAGAACTTATGATGGAAGGTTAGCAGAAGAGAGAAAGAAGCAGGCATTGTCCCCGACCCAGACATTGACACTTACACGAAGGTAAACATATACAAAAAAATAATAATAATAATAATTTGAAAAACTTGTTTGATAGATTTTTAAATATTGACATAGCTTTTAACAGGCAATTTCAGTTGAGGGACAGAAAAGAAATCTACAGACAGATTACATTCTTAAGGTAAACTTTTTCACTCAAAAGCAGAGATGGATCAATGTGGGCAATAAAGCAGTTTAACTATGATATGTTAACCTACTACAACATCGAAACTACAACTTTATTTGTTATTCAGATCCTTGGATTGGATATTTGTGCTGATATTATGGTTGGTGATGCAATGAGAAGAGGAATATCAGGTGGCCAGAAGAAAAGACTGACAACAGGTACTAAAGGAATGATAAACACTTCCTGATTAACTCAAATCCAATTAGATTTCTGCTTATCTATACATCCCATTTTTGTTTCATAAGTGTTTCAATTCATTGCCAACCCTCGGCAATTATATGTGACGGTGTCCATGATTAGATCCTATTACCAACAGAACAGAAAGAGGATTCTTTTCCACACAGAAAATTTTCTCACTCAAATTTTTTTTGGCTAATTCATCTGGCAGGAGAGATGATTGTAGGTCCCGCAAAAGCTTTATTTATGGATGAAATATCAACTGGCTTAGACAGTTTTACAACCTTTCAGATAGTGACCTGTCTTCAGCAACTGGTGCACATCACAGATACAACTGCATTGATAGCGGTTCTTCAGCCAGCCCCAGAAACCTTTGAATTATTTGATGATCTTATATTGATGGCAGAAGGGAAGATTCTGTACCATGGTCCTCGCTGTTGTGCACTTCAGTTCTTTGAGAATTGTGGTTTCAAGTGCCCAGAAAGAAAGGGTGCAGCAGACTTCCTCCAGGAGGTGTGCAAACACATTTCAATTCCCCACTTGTTTGTAATTACCCTCATTGCAATACAGATGTATATGTTAACCATTTTCAGGTAATCTCGAAAAAGGACCAAGCACAGTACTGGTACAGAACTGACCTTCCTTACAGTTACATCTCAGTGGACCAATTCCATGAGATGTTCAAAACAAGTAACCTTGGAGAGAAGCTAGATGAGGAGCTTTCCAAGCCATATGATAAATCCCAGTGCCATAAAAATGCCCTTTCATTTAGCATTTACTCATTAGGTAAATGGGAATTATTCAAAGCTTGCATGGCTAGAGAGTTGCTTCTCATAAAGCGAAACTCCTTTGTCTATGTATTCAAAACAACACAGGTAAGTTTGATCTGATGACCCCTTTGTGTCATGTTTGTACTGTTTACTGTCAATCTCTTCAAACTTACAAGTTTGAATCCCATAATTCTGCAGCTTGTCATTATCGCATTCATGACAATGACAATTTTTATACGTACTCGGATGGTTGTAGACCTGCTGCACGCAGACTATTTTATGGGTTGTTTGTTTTATACACTTATCAGGCTTATGACCAATGGAGTTGCAGAGCTCTCCTTAACTGTTTCTAGACTTCCAGTGTACTGACAGACAACAAGCGTTTTACCTCTACCCAGCATGGGCTTATTCTATACCAGCCTCTATCCTAAAGACTCCATTTTCACTGGTTGAGTCTATTCTTTGGACGTCAATTACTTACTATGTTATCGGGTGCACCCCTGAAGTAGAAAGGTGAGCAATGTTTAGAATTCTAATAGAACCAAAAATCGCAGATAGACTGCTGGTTTCTAGATTTTCTTGTAATTTTGTCTCATAATCTACCGTGGATGTAAGGTTTTTCTGCCAGTTCCTTCTGCTATTCGCTCTGCACCAAGCATCAACATCCATGTGTCGATTCATTGCCTCAATTTTCCAAAATATGGTTGCTGCCAACAACTTATGGTTCTTTAACCTTAATGCTAATGTTCTTGTTTGGAGGCTTCATTCTTCCAAGACGTAAGTCATCCGTGGCGTATACTTAACTGAAAACAACTAAATTACTTACAGTGTTTTATTCTATGCAGCCTCTTTACCACCATGGTTGAGGTGGGCATACTAGGGTTTCTCCAATGACCTACGGGGAAATAGGGGTTGCGATAAATGAATTCCTTGCTCCGTGCTGGCAAAAGGTGAACTCTAATATGACATGATATGTTGGTCCTTGCCACGACCAGCTATTAGTGTGGTAACTCCTGCCACTCCCAAAAGGAGAGGTGCGGAGCTCAAGTCCCCATTAAGGGTGTGTGTGTGTGTGTTGTACTCATTTTAAAAGAGAGAGAGATAGAGAGAACAACTGATTTTTGGTCCTTCCCATGGGGTATGAATTTGTTAACGATATCAGTTCATTCTCATTTGCAGATCTCAACAGGAAACATAACCATAGGGCAGAGTGTTTTAGCTCAGCCATGGTTTAAACTTCGATGGCTACTTCTATTGGATATCAATAGGGGCATTGGTTGGGTTTGCAATATTTTTTTACCTTGGGTTTACCTTGGCCTTAACATACCTAAAACGTAAGTCCATCTTAATCAATAAATAGGCATAATGTTGAACATCACATATTTTACCAATAAGAATGTCAACAACACAGCTCCAGGGATGTCTCGAGCCATTATTTCTAAAGAGAAGTTATCTCAACTGCAAGAGAAAGAAGATCATAGAAGCAATGCATACCTAGACAATAATTCAACTCTAGCTGCTTCTCCTAGAACTATTGCAGAAAAGCAAAAACCTGGTAAGACAGAAGTTTTACTAATAATTCTTTTGATCTAAAATTTGAACTAGCTTTTGAAAATAATGAACTTGTAATTTGTGGTTGATTGTACAGGAAATCTGGTCCTGCCATTTAAGCCACTGATGATGGCATTTAAGGATGTGCAATATTTTGTTGATACGCCTCCGGTAATCACATACAACTATCACTTCCCATATTATCATCATAAGCTTTTGTATATTAATAAAAAATAAAAAAAAAACTGTTAATTGTATACGACTTCATTCCTTCTGCTCAGGAAATGAAAGAACAGGGTTTCAGTCAGGAGAAACTTCAGCTGCTTCATGACATTACAGGCGCATTTAGACCTGGATTCCTTACAGCATTAATGGGTGTCAGTGGTGCTGGGAAAACAACTCTTATGGATGTTCTTTCTGGAAGGAAAACTGGAGGTAACATTGAAGGAGATATAAGAATTGGAGGGTATCCCAAAGTCCAGAAGACATTTGCTAGAGTATCAGGTTACTGTGAGCAGAATGATATACATTCTCCACAGATTACTGTGGAAGAATCAATAATGTTCTCGGCTTGGTTGCGATTACCACCAGAGATTGATCCAGAAACCAAAGCTGTATGGTATTCTCTATGAAAAATCTAACAAGACTATCCTATAAAATTTTGAACAATGTTCAAAACAAGGGCCTCACAATTTAAATAATTAATCATATATTAAAATTCAACTAAAGCTAATCCCAACTATTTGGGGCTGCCTCAATGACTCCTGCTGTTCCTTCAATTGACCTAGCCAAATTCCAGACTTCATAATTTTGTGCAAATGACTAGCATAAGAATTATTAGGTAGAGATTTACATCAAGATCAGTAGGGTTTGACTTGTTGAATCCTCCGTTAATTAAGTTTGACTTTCACCTTTTAACTTTTAACATGACATACAATCCATGCTACAGTTGTATGTGAAAGACAATGTGTACATATTTTATGCAATCCATGCTTCATGCCATTTACCTATGTAAGAAATACTTACCAAGTATTCCTAATTTCCTATTGTTTCATATTTTATAGAACGAAAAAAGTATTATCCATAGAGATGGCAGGATAAAGCTGCATACTATAGTAATTACTAATTATAATATTCATAAGCTCTGCTTTTTGAAGATTCTTATAATATGACATGAACAAGACTGAAATATTCAGTCATATTCCTCAAAAGTGACATTTTTAGAGAAAGATCCTTACTACTGAAAGGAACAACCGTGTTTTTGAAGATTTGGAGCTCTCTACTCCTCTCTTTAAAGATGTTTTTTTGTGTTCATTATTTTTTTGGGCCAAAGAGGCTTTACCTGTAAATGTCTTTTCTTTTGTAGATTTTTTGGATTATCTAAAACAAATGTAAGCTTTTGGGGTTTTTGCCCTTGATGCCCTTCTTGGGCACCATTATATATACAAATTTTACTTATCAAAAAAAAAAGAAGTAATAGTTATTAACAATCAGGATTTCACACCAAATTTCTAGTATCTACTGTTCTTGAACACTAGACAAAGTTAAAGATTCAAAAGAAAAATTCTGAGGTGTCATATTAGGGGCGTCAATTTTTGACTTGACACAATCATGATATGAAGTTAACGGGTTTGGGTTGGACATAAATAGGATTTGTGTCATAAAAGGGACGACACGTTTAACATGAACAAGTTGTGTTCGGGTTTTAATAATGGTAACCCATTTAACACGACTTAACACATCTAATTTTTTAAAAAAGAAAAGACCATGAATCAAGATAATTCATCCCACATTGAAAGCCTAACAAAGTTTGGGTGACTTTTTCACTTCTATAAAAGGTTTTCACTTTGTTTTGTCTCATATCCAAAGTTCAACAAACTTAAAAATTATTCTATACTTATATAAATAAATAAAAAACAAGTATCTTTTTCATCTAAAAAATCTAAAATTAAAATAAATGAGTTAATAATGTTAACATGTGTAACCTATGAAATAAATGAATTGTGTTTGAATTTTGAAACTTGACATGATTAGTTAATTGTGTCAGGTTAGAGTTGACACATATTTTCAAATATGTATGTCTTGACATGCCCCGAACATGACACATTAACATGAATTGACACCCCTAACATATAGTTATGCAGTAAAAATAGAATTTCTTACACATAGGCTTAGATTTCCAATTCGACTATCGACCCAAGTGATTAAAATGATGAGTAGTATGGCATAAACCAAACAGTGCCTTACGACACAGGTATACTAGATCACATACACTAAAAATTATTTGGTGCATCTCACTTAAATATTACAACATATCTGCTTTGCAGAAATTTGTAGAAGAAGTCATTGAGATAATTGAACTTGATGACATCAAAGATTCTTTAGTTGGCATTCCTGGGCAAAGTAGTCTTTCTACCGAGCAGCGGAAAAGGCTAAGAATTGCAGTGGAACTTGTTTCGAATCCATCAATAATATTCATGGATGAGCCTACATCAGGTTTAGATGCCAGAGCAGCTGCAATCGTCATGCGTACAGTAAAGAATGTAGTTGCCACGGGAAGGACAACGGTTTGCACCATCCACCAACCAAGCATAGATATTTTTGAGGCATTTGATGAGGTGAGTAGTGCCTTTTACCAAGAAAATTACAAGATACAAGAACTTTATATAATCTCACCAAGAATATTTGAGAAGAATGCCTTGTCTCTCATATAAAACAACATCTAGGTGCCTGTAAACTACATCTATGATCCTGGAGGATTTGTCTGTTCTAATGCAAGTACTGTATATGCACTTGAATCATCTCACAAAAGATTAGCCCAGATAAATGGAATTCATTATCACAGGCTTGTGGTACACTTGTAGTATTGAGGACAACTGACCTTATCCAAATTATCTGGGATTGATTACACAAAACTCATTGCAGTATCCCATCTATCTATGGCTGTAGCCTTTGGTAAAGCATTTTTCTCAGTACCTTGACCGGGGTTGGCTCTATATAATTAGAGACCTAAAGCAATAAAAATGGCAACTCTAAATGAGGCTTTTTGAATATTAATATAATTTTTTACTTTATTTTCAAAGGTATATACGGAATGAAACTCTAATAATAGAGATTTTATATTTATATTTTTTTTATCTAAATAGATAGTAATATATTAGGGCACAATAACAGTAAAACTTTATTAATAGAATTAATTTTTAATTTTATGGGGTCTTTATGTTTCTTTTTATAAAGTTAGATTTTTATTAACCTTAAAGTTCTAATTTGAATATACCATGAATACAGAGAATTTTTGTAAAAATAGAATTTAATTAATTTTAGACTTTTAATTTAATTATACTACAGATACATAAAATTTGGGGCCCTTCTCGTTAAGTGGAGCCTAAAGCGATTGCTTTGTTGGCTTTATGATTGAGCCGCCCCTAACATTGACCCACATTCTGGCCATTCTGCTTGTCTTCATAGAGTATTCAAGTTGGACCCTATGATACTTTAATACAGTTGCAATCATAGTTCTTACAGATACATGACCAAACCAACTAAGTCAACTTTTCATTCATTTTGTCACCTATTGGTGCTATCCTGATATTCCAACCGCCACACATCTATGATTCTATTTTTTCTAGACTTACCATTCAATACATTAGCATCTTCTGTGCCATCAAGAATAACTGCTTTTGTAGCCATCATACGGAATCTTTCCCTTTAACTAGTTCACATGTCAATACTAGAAGCACCTGTCAACTTCATCCAAAATTTCTTTCCTTGTGAATGAATGACCATAAACAATAAGTCAATCTTTCATAATTCCTGATAATTGCTCTTGCATTCACTAAAATCCCACTCACATGGTCTTCATCTGACTTTTCTCAAGTCCACATACTAGCATGCGGGACACCAAACTAGTCTGTTGAACTTCTCATGGAAATGTTAGTATTATTTATACATGTATGTGTTTCTGTGCATGTATCTTTCAATTTATCTATCTATATATATATATATATATATATATATATATATATGTAAAAAAATATATAAATTTATATTTGGTGTCATAAGTTTCCTTTCTAAGCTGAAATCAACATAATCTTACCAATTGTGTCATTTATGTGGAAGATACAAGTCAGTAACCAAGGGATATCTGTCCAATTCCAATGCAGTTGATTCTAATGAAAAGGGGAGGACAAATTATCTATTCTGGGATGCTGGGTCATCATTCAAGTAAACTTATTGAATATTTTGAGGTATGGCTCAATAGTAGGAGAATACTTCTTACTAAGAAAGAAAATTCTAGTTGCACCCATCGATCACTGATTCTTTAGCTAGTCTATTGACGACTCTTGGAGATTGTTTATTCATGAATACTAAATTTGCACTCAGATTTTTGAAAAGATGTGTTCAAAGTATTGTATTTGTGACACTGTGTCATCTTGCTAGAAATGCAAGATCATAATAGATAAATATCAAACAGTGATGCTATCCTTACCTTAAAATTTTACCAGAAAAATTTACCTGCCGACATGGCCGCTCTTGGTATTAGTGAATTCAGCCTCTTGGTACTAGTCACGTCAAGTGAGTCCAAAAAGGCTTAATTGACTAACACCTGAATATACTAAGAGGTTTAATTGACTAACACTCAAATAGCCACGTCAACAGGTAAAAAATTTTAGTAAAATTTTATGGTATGGATAGCAGTACTCAAATATCAAATGGATGAAACAATGACACCAACGAGCTAGCTAATTCAACATGCATCTTTTTAGTCTAAGTTTCTTAATGAGGACATAGTCAAAGTTTATGGTATGGAAATTAGGGTTAAACATATATATCGTTTAGGGCTTAATCAGTTCTTCTGCCCTTACACCTTGTATATTTATATTAATATGAGATAAAAGTACCATTAGAAGCAAAATAAAGAAGTACTCATCTAACACTCCACCTCAATCTACAGATCAAACATGCCCAATTTGGAAGACAAGCGATGAAAAAAATCTTGAGTTAACGGTGTCATAAGAAATAGAATATCACCTAACTAAATGTCAAAGCAAAAAACTTTAATCCATTTACCAAATTGAACAAAAACTTCATTATAAAATTTAAAAAAGACATTAAATAACTCAGATCTCTCTTTCATAAAAAAACAACCGTATCCTACAAGAATAATCATCCCCAAAGATCACGAAATAATTAAATCTATTCAAACTAGAAGAATGGGAAGGTCCCACATGTCTGTATGAACTACATTAAATGACTCAAATTGAAGACCACGACTCCTACTCGAAAAGAAAATACAATGATGCTTGCCCAACTAACAAGCCTCACATTCTAAACTAGATACATTAAGTCATGTATCTAGTTTAGAATGCAAGGCTTGTTACTTGGGCAAGCATCATCGTATTTTCACGGATACGATACGACACAGACACACAGACACATTATTTCTCAAAAAAATAGGACACGGACACAGTTAGGGACTACGTTGAATATATATAAATTTTTATATTTTATATGACCATATAATAAAAACCTAATGTTATCTTAATTAAAATTAACATAAAAACACATAAATTTAAAAAATATTATTAAGATATTAAAATAACAAAGTTATTAAATAAAAAATAAAAAACTTCTTCATTTTATCATCAACCTTTATGATTCAAGTGTTTGAACACGTATCCGGAAAGTGCCCGAGAGTGTCGGTGTCCGACACGGACATGTAAGCCAAAATAGAGTGTCTGTGCTTCATAGTGACTCAAACTAGGAATAGCTAACTTGTGCCTGTCCACCCAAACAACAGTGTCTGACATTCTAAACTAGACACATGACTCAAACCAGGAATAGCTAAGTTCAACTTGTCCAAAGATCCATCGGACTAGTTATGCTCACACCTCTCAACAAAATAGTGTTGCTAAATGAAAGTATTGCCATTTATTAGATGTTGCTCGAACTTTGATGTTCAATATGCATGTACCCAAACATTTTTGGCATGATATTGTTCTTACAACATGATATCTCATTAATTGTATGCCATCTCTTGTCTTAAATTGTCAATCCCTATTCTCTCTCTTATATCCACGTCTTTCTCCATTCCAAATCACTATCGTGTTGCTTTTGTTTCCATTATGAATCCTAGCCAAGGCAAATTATTTCCTCGTGCTCGCAAATATGCTTTTCTTGGGTACTCCACGACCTAGAAGAGTTATCTCTATTACAACCCTAAGTCTCATTGCTACTTTGCCAATGTTGACATTACTTTCTTTGAGTCTACCTCTTTTTTTTCTTCCTCAGGTCAACCTTTACATACAGCTCTCATCTCCCATCAGTGAGGAGTCATCTATACCTTATCCTATTCTTCCTTAGGCCTATTTCTCTTGCATCTAGTTCTCCTTTACAGGTTTATCAACAACCCCATGATATGAGTGTTGCTTCTTACAGTCCTGAATAACACATCTTCATAGTCTAAGGTTCCTGCTCATTCCACCTGTGTTTCTGCTACTGGGGATTTAGCAGTTGCACTATGGAAAGGCAAACAAACTTGTACTTAACAACCTATTGCTATTTTTGTGTCCTATAACCATACTTAATCTCGTTTGCAATCCTTTATGTGTCTTCTCCTCTATTTCTATTCTACCCTTTATAAGTGAACTTTGTCTTCTCTTGGCTAGAAACATCTTATAGATGAGAAAATGAGTGCTCTTTATAAGAATCAGACTTGAAAATTTACAATTCTACCCCTAAGAATTGGGAAACAACTTTTTTTTTGGATAGGTAACTTGGGGTGGGAGTTGAGGGGATATTACCCAAGCGTCTTCCCAAATCATCCAACCCTAAGGGTTCCTGGGAATTGGGGTTATTAAGTACCTTCCTGATGGCTCTGATACTAAGTTAAAGTTTATGGTATGAAAAATTAGGGTTAAAAGTAAAGAGAAGACAAGAAAGGAAAAGACAGAGAGAGATTAGTTGAAAGTTTTAGGTCTTAAATCAATCTTTTGCCCTTACACCTTGTATATTTATATTGACATGAGAGAAAAATATAATAATACCCTTAGAAATAAAATAAAAGAAATACTCCTCTAACAGACATAATCATTACATAGATAGATTAAATCACAAATCAAAAAGTCCATAACACCATGTGTATCCAATTGGCAACCACAAAAGCTCATGGTTTGAAAGGTATAAAGCAAGTGACTTCTGTTCTTGTACATAAACACAATAGAGAAGTTGAGTATTAAATTCAAATATCACTATCTAGTGGATAGTTTAGGAGCCATCCAAATGGAAGAAAAATTCATCATATTTCAAAGTAAATATGATGAATAATACTCCAGTCTATCACACAAACTTAAAACTTGTGTTTTTAACCCAGAGAAAATTGGTTAACTGGGAAAAATAATTCTCAGTATCGGTAGATGTGATTACTGGATTTTCATACTTAATTTAGGTTGCTTCAAAATTATGCTGATCAGCCAACCTCCAGAGTGCATAGATCAACATCCATTTACAATAAAATCTTCCTTTTGGTTGTGCTGGTCCAACTAATGGGGTGCTGGGAGGAGTGGACTAGTAACAAAACTAACCTACGACATCATTAGTGCAAAGAAGCTACCCGGATACTCAAACCTATGACTCATTCTCGACAAACAGAGCTTTTACTGTCACAACATGTCAAATGTAAATGAATCACAAAAGGAGGGAAAGACACCAAACGAGGAACTCGCAATTATATTTCATCATTGCTTCCAGTCCTGTAAATGCCCTCTTTTACTTACTTTCCCCAGCCAAATATTAATTATTTGCAAATAAACAGTGAAGTTCTTGTACTACATTAATTTAACATTTTCCATGTCCAACAGGGTATTACTGGTTTGCCAAGGATCAAAGATAATTACAATCAAGCAACATGGATGTTAGAAGTTACTTCTGCATCGGTAGAAGTGGAGCTTGGTTTAGATTTTGCCAAAATTTATCAGGAATCACCAATGTATCAGTCAGTCACCTAATACTCAATTGAGATTTGATAAAGAGCTAAAGTTTTGGGACAGTTCTTAGAGTACGACCAATCATCGTATACATAGGTTCAAGATGTTATCAACTAGTCTTCTTCGTTTTAGGTTTCCCTTTTGGTGGGTTATATGCATTTCAACTCAGAGATAACATTGCTGATAAGTTTTCGTTATCAAAATTATTTCTGGTTCTGTACTAATCAAAAACTTCATATTCTTCTTCCGGTCCTACGAACACTGTAGAGTTGGTTAGACAGTTGAGTGAGCCACCACCTGGTTCAAGAAACTTGCACTTTCCCACTCGTTTTCCGCAGAATAGTTGGGAAGAGTTTATGGCATGCCTGTGGAAACAGAACTTGTCATATTGGAGAAGTCCTGAATACAACTTGATGTGTTTCATGTTTATGATTGTTGCATCATTGTTGTTTGGAGCTCTCTTTTGGCAGAAAGGGAAGAAAATGTAAGTCCCTTCTTTGATTCAGTTTGATTCAGTAATAGCATGAAAAGATGAAGAGTTATAAACAAGTCAGAAAAAATCTATTCAAGGAAATATTTGACATCTCAAACAGATACCAAAACTTCCAAAAATCATTAAATAGATATGTTAATATACTATTTTCATGTATATGACTTAGGGTTCAATGAATCAGTGTACATTTCCTAGGATCCACAAGTCTGACAGATGGCAGAACTAGCTGGAAAAGAAAAAAAATCCTCACTTTTGTTTTTATTCATTTTATGGATTCTTCTATTAGCTAATTATCAGAATTGAATATGAAGATTTTACTACTTATAGCAAAAAAACAGATGAGCCACTCTGTGATTCCAAAATTAAGAAAACTTTCTAAATTTCTCAACCAAACAGATTGATATAGGTTTTATCACATTGAAGTGGAATGTATGCATTTTCTAGATGCAAACAAGACAAATGCACATAATCTTCCATGACAGCCATTTCTAGTCAGAAAGCTAATATGGAAAACTGAATGCTACATTTAAAACCAAACCACAAAACAAGCATTAAAGAATAGGAAAGTTTTCAACAGCTACTACGATTAATATTGACTCAAAAAATGGGGTTCTTTGAAACCATATAACATTTTAACCTTCGTTATGTTGGGCCTTTACGATAGTCATTGTGCTTTCTTTTTCTAATTTGACGGTCCTAGGAAATTAATAAATCCATATCTCATAATTCTTTTTTTCTCCTGAAGAAACAATGAGCAGGATTTGTTCAACATAATGGGGTCAATGTTTATTGCTGTCCTATTCTTGGGCGTAACTAATTGTTGAACAGTTCTACCACATGTGGCAACTGAGCACATCGTTTTGTACCGCGAAAAATTTGCTGGAATGTATTCCTCGAGGGCTTATTCATTGGCACAGGTCCAATATTCTAACAATCATCTAGAATATTACTCATTGTTATGGTGAAAGATATTGAGTACCTTTGCACTTCAAGATTATTATCAAAATGATCTTTTTTAATGTTGCATGCGATCATTGAAATACCTTACATACTATTGCAAGAAATTTTGTATGTGGCCATTACATATCCATTAATAGGGTACTACTGGTCAGCTCACAGGGTCTTCTGGTACTTCTATGCAACATTCTTTACGTTTTTATACTTCGTCTACTTGGGGATGCTGATCATTTCATTAAGCCCAAACCTCCAAGTAGCTTCCATATTGGCAGCTGCAGTCAACACCATACTGAGCCTTTTCTCTGGCTTCCTCATGCCAGGACCAGTAAAATCAACCTTCCTTCTCTATTTTTAATTGCAATATAAAATAATGGTTTAGTCTACATCTTCTACTAACAAAAGGATATATACTTGTCTGCATTAACGATTTGCATGGATAATAAAATCAAAAGCAAATTTTTGGAAACAAGCACAAACACAAAGAAGGCATATTCCTTTGGTATTTATGAACAAATTATCTGAGAGAAACAATGTATAATCCATGTTTTTATTTTCATACATACTGCCCAAAGCTCTACTGAGGTAAGGTTGAGAATCAACGAAAATTTAGTAATTTATCATGATGTATAATTGTACATGCACTTGACTATAAGTGAATAGAACTTTCTCAGAGTGCAATGTATTTAAGCTGAATTCCCTGCATTTTTCCTAGAGTTCCCTCTAAACTTCACAAGAAACTTCAACTTTCACAAAAATTGTGAAATTTTCACTTTCGCTTCAACATTCATTGTAAGTCATGACTATCTAGTGCTAGAAGAAAATTTCCAGAGAATCATACATTCCAGATTTCCAAAATTGTACCAGCGTCCTCTACACTAGACAGGCTACTTCAAATTTTTGCAACAAAAAAAAAAACTTTCACTTTCCCTCTTAATATTCATCCTAGCCAAACTGAACCTAGAGGAAGACATTAGACACTCATACATACCAAATAAACAGAATTGAGCCTTCTCCTTAAGGAAGAAGCTAAAGACCCTTACATACCAAATAAACAGAAATATCTCATCTTGAAGAAAAATTCCAGAGAGACTTTACCTTCCAGATTTCCAAATTCTACCTGTATCTTGCACATTAAACAGGCTACTTCAACTTTTTGAAAAACTAGTTATATATGGGGCAAAGATTCTGTGTTTGTTTATACTTGTCCAAAAAAAAAAAATTGATGGTGTTTGTTTATATGCAGAAAATTCCAAAGTGGTGGGTTTGGCTGTATTGGATTTGTCCCACAAACTGGTCCCTAAATGGCCTGCTGACTTCACAGCATGGAGACATGAACAAAAAGATAATGATATTTGGGGAGCTCAAAACCATTAGTTCCTTTCTACAAGAATATTATGGTTTTCGACATGATCGTTTAGGCATTGTGGCTGTTTTTCTCTTTTTTGATAAGTAAGAATTGTATAAATAAAGGTGCCCAAGGAGGGCATCAAGGGCAAAAAACCCCCAAAGATTACATCTGGTTTAGAGAACCCAAAAAATCTAAAACACGAGACATTTACAGGGAAAGCTTCTTTGGCCCAAAAAAATAATAAGCGCAAAAAGGCATCTTTAAAGAAAGAAGTAGAGAGCTCCCGATCTTCGAAGACACGATTGTTCCTTTCAATCCAAATACACCACAAGTGGCAAATTAGGGCCATTCTCCAAATCCTCTTAATCTCATTTGAAAGGTTGCACCCTTCCCAAGCCATCAAAAGGTCTTTGATGGAGCCTGACATAACCCAGGAGACGCCAAACAGGGCAAGAGCAAGATTCCAGCAGCTCCAAGAAATAGAACAATGGATGAGGACGTGATCCACCCTTTCCTTCATCATTCTTACAAAAATAGCATCTGCTAGCCAAAAAAAAACCCCTTTTCTTTAATTTTAACAGTTAAGATGGCCTTCTAGGAGGCTTCCCAGGCAAAGAAGGAAGCTTTAGGAGAGGCTTTAGAGTCCCAAGTGAGCTTCCATGGAAAAAGAGGGTTATCGCAATCGAACATGCTCTTGTAGAAAGAGCTAACAAAAAAAGATTTTTTATCCGGCATCCAAATTCTCCTATCCTCCCTACCGTCCATAGCCCAGAAATTGTTGATGTGACGAAGGAAAGAGCCCATTGTGACTGTTGTTCTCATTGCTTTCCCAGTTGTTTTTGCATCACTTTTTGCATATTGCATTGCGAAACTGAATTTCCAAAGGAGGTAAAAAAAAAAAAAAAGGATCGCAGTGATAATAAACAAGAAATATTCTGTATTTCTGCTTAAAGTTTAAACGTTATTTATAAAACTCATAATTCAAAAACCCACCTAATAAACGTCACTAGCCCTTTCCCTTTTGTTTTTTTTTTTTGACAACAAAAATAGGGGAGGATCTAACTACTATTAAGTGTGTGCGCTGCTGTGAAGATTTCAACTCACACCACACTAGGATAGGACCTGGGCACTCACACCACTCAGATAAGCCTGGGTCCTCACTAGCCCTTTCCTATGCATCACCTAAATACATTAACTACATAAGTAACATTTTTCTCAACCGTAGGTATACTGCATACACATTGCAGTCGGTCCATGATCAATATACTTTGACCAAGCCTCTAATAGCACAATACTATTCAGATTGAAGATACCACTTCTATTTCAAACTCTAGTTTCTGAAGTTCATTCAGAAAAACAAATTTCGCTCTTTGCGAATCCTATATTGAATATTTAAAGAAACTTGCGATTACTATAAATTATATCTTTTAAGAACACCTACCAACTCTACACTATCAATATAAAGTGCCACGAAGTTCTATATTTTTGTTTGAAGTGAACAAGCACTCCACATATATACTCACAGACACACATATATGTATATATGGATTGGAAATAACACACAATGTAGACTAGATATAAAAGGAGTGGGCAAAAGTGACATACTCGATCAAATTTGCTGCAAGAGAGAAGCCCGCTAGGGTTTTAGAAAGTCTCATTTGTCGCCTTCCCTCCAAAACGAACATATTATCCAGACGTCGTTTGGAAAGCTTAATCCATTTTTGGAAAAGTTTTCCCTTTACACTACGGTTGAGTGATTGATTTTAAAAGAAATGTCATGCAAAGCGCAACAAGAAAGTAAATAGAAATCCCATAGAAAAATATTACAAGCGAGGGTTTACGGAAGACCATAACAGTTCGTTTGGAAGTTGAGAAAGAAAGAAAAGAAAAGAAAAGAAAGTTTGGAAGTACAGAGAAAAAAGAATAAAAAGTTCGTTTGGAAGTTCAGAAAAAAAAAAAAAAAAGGAAAAAAAAAAAGATAAATTAAAATAAAGAAGAAAAAAAATACTAATCTTTTATCTAATATATTATTACTTCAATGAGAAAAAAAGAAAATAAAAAATTATTTGACAATTATATTTTTTTTTATATTTAAAGTTTTTTTCAAAAAAAATCTTTAAAACAGTTTTTTATACATTTCAAATCTCTTCATTTTTAGTGATTAAAATAGTTAATTAAAATTTTTAAGTTTTCTTTTTATTCTTTTTTTTTATCAAAAACTTCTAAACGAGATATTTAATTACTTTTTTATTTTCTTTTTCAATTTTCACCAAATAGCTGACAATTATAAAAAATACTCTTAAAATTTATCCAACAATGATGCAAGGAAGAGAGAAAGAGTGTGGATTTTAAAATCCACTATACACAAAACTACAAACTCTTTTAGTACAAAATCCTAACTTAAAAAATATGTATAAATAGACCCAAAAAAAAATGGGCTTTTATTTTATTTCTTGAAGTCCAACTCATAATTAATAAAATAAAAGACAGCTCACAACAATATCCACTTTTACTTTAATTGTATTTTTATAAATCATCTTGTAAACGTCTCTACATGATATCTTCCATGTAAGAAGTATGTAAATCAAGTCCAAATAGTGCGTTAACTTGTTGGTTTAACATATCAGTTGTATTCTCCTTTGTATAAATCAGTGAAAGTGATCTCTCCTCCAATTATATTCATACTATGATCTTGTAAAACGAACAACAATGAGCTTGGTTTCTTGCATGAAAAAATATAATTCTTGCCAAATGATTATCATAATATAAAGCATTATCACTATTTTTTTTTTTTTTAAGCCAAAGTTCTTCTACCAATTCCTTTAACCATAAAATCTTTGTTCCATTAGTATCATATACTCTTAGGCCCACTTCAGAGTCTTATGTCCCCTCTGTAGTCAAAATCTACTTCACCTGAAGCGATCAAGCATAAGAATCCACTTCACTGCATTCCAGATCACAAGAAGAAAATTTTACAATAAGATTCACTGTTGAGATAAGCACACAAACAAGGCCTCAAATTATTTTGCCTCTTCCTGTACAACACGCTCCTTTTATTAAATAATAAATAAATCATTGCACTCTCTTCTCCCGGTCAACACTTTATTCCCATGTTTTTTTTTTCTTGGTTAGTTTTAACACCTAGTCATGCAATTAACCTTTTCTTGTAATTTTAAATGAAATAGCATTTTTTTTTATCAGTACTGAAATAGCATAAATATAGACATACATAGTATTTCCCAGTGAAATCTAAATCCATACAGATCACCAATATTTCTTCTACATTTATCTTTTCAGTATATATAAGATATCCAATTGATGGCCAAGAAAACTGCTACATATACCTACCTTAGCTTGATCCATACTTCAAAAGTTCCCATCTAAAGGGCCGAAAAACATAAAGAACTTCAGGTGAGCTTTTGAACAGCAGAGCCACACAGACGCAGACAGCAGCAATGGCCACCAGCGAAAGCATTGCTGGCCTATAGATAGCCAACGATGTTCTGGCGTTGCCATAAGCCAACTTCTGTTCACAGAGCTTACAGTGTCGCTGAATTGGCATCATTTCATTTTTCTCTGTGTGAAGGCTAGCAACTTTAGCTGATTTACGCCCATCCATCGGTTTCTGCTTGATGCTACAGTCTAAAAGGGCACCAGGGATGTCAAGCACTACATGCCCACTTCCTGATTTCTTGTTGATTTTCTTCTGGACAAGGTGGATATAGGAAAAGTGGCCTCGTAAGCATGCATAATCATTGGGTGTCAACCCAGTCCTATCACGAGCACCCTTCCACGCTTCAATTCCCACCTGAAAAAGGGCAGCCTACATCAGCATGCTGAGGATTTATCCTTTTTTTTTAAAATAAAAAATAGGGGGAAAGCAAAGCTGAAGGTCAAATTTCTGTTAAGTGGTCTCCAATTGTGAATATTAGACTGCCTCATCCGATAACATAGTTGGAAGTAAACAATTTCAAAAGTATACTAAGACAGAAGGAGATACCAGTCCAGGATCATCTGTTAGCGCATCCAACACACTCTCAGAGCCATCTCTACTGGCTGCTACGTGAAGAGGTGTCAAACCCCCAGGGCCAGTGACATCTGGTCTAAATAGGAAGTTATAGCCCACATCAACATGTTGCTTTTGTTCACATCCCAGTCCATCCGAAACTCCACCTGGGATGTATCTCAACAGGACTTCCACCATGGACCTGCAATTTCTCCGCACAGCTCTGTGGAGAAGGCCCACCTCCAGCAATGCTAGTTCAATGGAAGAATGCTCTCCTGCATCTACAGTACCATTGAACAGAATGCCCAATAGCCTCTTAACTACAGCACACCAATCATGCTCAATGGAGAACTCCAAGAGCCACCTGAACCGTTTGAAAGGGAATAGATCCAAGTTAGGATCAACGTGACCCAATTTAAACTTCAAGTGACTTCTGTGAAGAAGCCAACCCATTTCCTGTATAAAGTTCAAAGCTTCATTCCTGACTTCAATCTTTCCAGATTCTCCCTGAATGTCATCAGCAGTCTCAGCCTCCTCTATTGCACTCTCTAGTGCACAAATCTCAGAACAAACATCCTGCTCCACAACTATAAATGGAAAGAAGCTGCTGCTGAGACCATGGTCCTCCACCTGAATGAATAAAATAAACAGAACCATAATTCAGAAATTGGGGGGAAAAGGACAAAAGGGTATGAAATGGAGAAATAGAGGTGTGTCTGTTGCATTCATCACATTTCTTGAATATGGCGCGCTAAAAATAAATAAGAAATAAGCAAGGGAGCCGCTTATCCTTCACACACACACACACAGAGAATTGGGGAAACCTGCAGTCCTTGGTAAGTACAAAGAAAAAAGAACGTATAAGAGAATGGCCAGGAGAAAACTGAAGCAGTTTTAACTTCTCTGAACTTCCGTAAACTTCCACAAATGAATTCCGCTTCCAAAGACACCAAAGTTTAGGTCAAAAACAGTCTCTCTATACCCAACATAAGTATTTAAACCAAACATAATTCAACAAAATTATTCCAGCTTTTATGAGATCGAATTTTTAATTCATGGTACGGTTTAAAGAAAACTTAATGGGTTGTGAGAATGTTAAACCATAGACTGAGCAATTTATAACAAAGCAAATATTATGGATGAAATTGATCATTTTGTTTACTCAGACCCTACTTTGCAAAAAAGTAGCAAGCCCGCCTGTAGACCAATTATAAAAAATTAAAACTGGAGGTGCATGGACTGAATTTTACTGCATACAAAACCAAAAGCATAGTTCACTAATAGAAGAAAACAACAGGATATGTTATGAAAAGAAGAGGGGATGGCATCACCTCAATGAATCCTCTCCCGGTAACGCTTGGTATAGAGCAAGTGAAGCTGAGACACTGGATGTCATCATGCTCGATGGATGTGTCACCACTCTCCATATCAGAACTTTCCTGGACCAGATACTTTCCCTCTAATGCGCAGAGTAAGCTGAACAGAAGGTAAAAATGACTTAGTATATGTGCAGTGACCCTAAAAGTCGCAAATTTTTTGAAAAAAAAAAACCCAAAACCAGGAAAATTTTCTTGAAGCCAAGTATCGATGCGTGTGCAAAAGAAATGAAGGATACCTAGTGGTCGGACGAGACAGGTTGATGCCCTTAACTGAAAATTGAGCTCTTTCAGAGACACAAATGGCAATTGGTTTGATGCTCGTGATCCTGCAGTTTTTATGGCTTTGAAGTGGTAAAGGTGTGTCCAAAACAACCTGACCTGTAGCACAAATTAAAAGGAATCGAGTTTTTTTATCTTACCATCGGAAGTGCTGTAGCTTGTGGCAGTGACATGATAGAAAAAGTAACAACAGGAGCAAAATCAGAAAACTACAACAACCAAAAAAAAAAAAAAAAGAACAAACCATTATATATGAATGCTACTTGATTGTGCACCCTAGTATACACCCATCCTGTTCTCCAGAAAGAATCATTTGATGCATCCAGAAGCCGACTCAAACTGGAGCTCAGATCACAGCAAAGCTGTACCCAGCAATTGTAACTTTTAGAATTAGAAGTGATTTTCCTGGAACGGGGATTAGCAATCTAAATTTCTAGCAAAGAAGTGGAAGCTTGCCTGTTCCCATGTTGACTTTTCCAATCGAAGATATATTGTCAATATGATACAGCCAGGTCTTATGTAACTCTCAATGTCAGAAGGACTGAGGGATAACCACTCAAGGATCTGGAAATATGGAAGATTTAACAAAATCAATCTTTTTCTGGAAGTAAATATTGAACAGTAAAACAATTTCACAGCCTACAAATACCTGTTTTCGAAGGACAAGAGGGAAATCACTAGGATCCTTTCCAAAGAGTTTGAAAACAATTCGATCTGTGCGACTCTGAAAATTAGTCAAAAAAAACCACAGC
Source organism: Nyssa sinensis (assembly GCA_008638375.1). Classification (NCBI taxonomy): domain Eukaryota; kingdom Viridiplantae; phylum Streptophyta; class Magnoliopsida; order Cornales; family Nyssaceae; genus Nyssa; species Nyssa sinensis. Next base: position 144,683 of record VIRR01000386.1, on the reverse strand, counting down.
TAAGAGAAACAGTTTTTTTTAGGACAAAGAACAATTTTCGAAGTTCTAATTTCAATTAAAGGAGCATGCTTCATCCCCTGTTGGCTATTAAAGTGCGCAACTGTTGAACACAGTTATCTTCATAGAACAAAACATTAACTCAAACTTAAAGAACAAAAATATCACATATCGTGTTTTCATACAAAATAATTATATAAATTACTATGTATACAAATCTAATGGTAATAACTTTAGGAAACAGATCTTATCAATATATTTGTGTGCGTGTGTTAAATCTTGTGCTGGACACTCTAAAAATCCATTCCAGTAATATTTCAGAAAATAGCACATCCAACCAATCAATATGGACAAGTAATCATTACATATAAAAATAAAAAGGATAAGTAGTTAGCTGTGGGGCATTCGACAGCAATTGTGTGTGTGTGTGTATGTGTGAGAGAGAGAGAGAGTCTAACACCATGGCCATGAATTGCAAATATTCCTTGAGAAAATCTCTAATCAACAGTACCAAAATGTCCATTTTAATTTATATAAATGACTTGTTGCTTAAGTTTATCAATCTGTTTCACATAACATCACATCTAAATTTTCTGCTTTGAAACGATTCAAGGAATGCATGCAATCATAACAAAATGTACCTGAGCCTCTCCACTGGAACTTGACGGTGACTGGGTAGATGTGGAACCCGAGTTTCCACTTGTCTGAGGTGGGCTTGACTTGTGAGAATCTTGGTGTAGCCATACAGGGCAACTAAGAGACCCAGCCCCCAGATTCCCAGGGGCACAAGACCTCTCCATGTTTTCTGTAAAGTCTTGAGAATCATCATATATGTTATTCAAGTCAATGTTATTCAAATTGATCCTCCCTATTGTACCCTCAGGGACATTTGGTTTTGCAGGAATGCTGTCTTTTGTAGGAAATAGAATAGTGGGTTGTGAAGTAGATGCAGTTTGTAAAGTTCCACCCTGAGCCTCATCTATAAGTATTCTCTTCTGTGTCATTTCAGATGCAGATATGGTCACACATTGTCCAACAGACCTAGGAGGGTCCTGAATATCAATGCAATCATGCATCTTAGAAGTTGAACCAAAAAATGTTGTTAACTTAAGACCGTTTGAATTCAGATCTGGCACCTTTTCTGGAGGCCCAGTAGAAGTCCCAGCATTTTGCAAATCCTTGAGAACCAGGTATTAACCCTGATATGTTCCTACCATTGATGGTGTCAGCAAGACTAGAAAGGTTTTTCAATAGATGAGACAGCAGATCCTGATCCTTCAGTTTGATCCGAGCTATTAGCTACAATTCATAGAGAACGAAATTTTTTGTAGTTTAATTAGTATAGCAATTATGACGCAAAAAGGGAATATAATCAAAATAATAATTAATTACCACCAAAAGGAAATATATAAAAAAAAAACTATAAAACAATCCATCTAAAACACCCAGTGAACTTATCAAACTAAGATTTCTGCATTTTTAAGCAACATCCACAAAATGTAATAAGAAAAGCTAAAGATATTGTGTTTGGTGTCAATCTTAATGAATCAGATATGATTTTAGAACCTAATAAACGCTATCATATTCATAATTTCAAGTCTTCTGTTTAGTAACTTTAAATTAGTATATCTATGACCAAAATTGGGTTAACGAAGAAGGTTGGAAGGGGGAAGATGTACGGTTACCATTACATACAAGTCTACAATAGCCAACACTGTTACGCAATAGCCATTATGGCTGTGAATTTACAACATACCTATATATCGGTGTGTAACTGAATTCGAGGGCCCCAAACCGGTTATGTAATGGCCGGCATATTTAATTCCATACTCTTATCAAATCCAGGCTGCATCAACCGGCCAAAAAGCACTTCATTGTCAATTTTAATTTATATCTCTATAGCTTCTCAATAATATATGAATTGACCAATACCTACAAAACCATATACACAAAAACTCATCCCAACACAACCTTAATACGAACTTCTTGGAGCCAGCTCACCCATACAACCCCAAAACTTTTTACTCATCTCGGTGTAAAATTTAAGTTTCATTATCAAATTCTCTGGTGTAAACCATACTGTTGTATAGATATGGCACCCAAAAAATATATCATCAAAGTACAGGAGATTTTAATTTAATAATTGTTGATTTCTATCCAAAATTTGAAATGGCTTGAATTCAGGAAAATATTTCAAAATACCAGATTTTTTATTTTCAAATCTGAAACAGTAGTATTAGTATCACCCTCCAAAACCAAGCTTGTTACATATAGCTGCAACATGAAAAAATCCTTTAATAGTCCTTTGTCCTAGCATGCACTAGAATCAGATGTACCAGGTTCTTTAATGGCCAACTATGAAACAAGATAAGAATGATAAATAATCAAAATGGAGTCTTTTGTTTAATTCCTTAATGTACCCATTTATTTAAAATGCCCAAATTTCCAATATTTCCATGGATTATCCCACTTTAAAGGTCACCAACACTTGATCCTTAGTGAACTTTAAAAACCTTCAAACTCATATTGGCACTTCTGGCTTCCTTGTCCTTCCATATGGTTCTGCGGCAAATTCCACCTTTTTTATTGTCAAAGTTTAGGACCAAAAGTGATATTAGTTGCTTAACAGCCCCTCAAAAGAACTCGTCAACAGGAACTACTCATCCAATGTGTAACTTGAAACCCACAGCACAAATACCTTATAAAGGACATGCCATTACAAAAATGCCAAAGATAGAACTTCCACCAATGGCCGTGCAGACTAGCCCCCATGTCTGAAATTCCACATCATGTCTTAAGCATCTAGGTTCAATTTACCTTCCTTCGCCTTCATTTGCATGGAATATTGCACCATTATTCTGAACTACGGAGCAAGCAGCTTTTGTTTCACTGTTCTTCATGCATCCAACTGAAAGAGATGGTTGGAAAAAGTTACTCTCTTGTCAAGGAACAAGAATCCTACCTGCTGTACTACCTTTCTTTACATATCGTCACTTGCACGGTTGCACCTCAAGAAAGAGAATTTTTTGCTTATATGGGAAGACAACACAGGAGAATTATCCATTCATATGCCATTCTCGCACATAGAGATTACTGAATATTTATTTTATAGAGTCATCAACAATGTGATCAATAGAAATCAATTTGCTATCAACAGCTGTTAAACTGATAGGTGACCATTAAAAGCTAAAAGCACGATAACATTGATATCAACCAATCGCTTCCAGCAGAAAATCTTGTATAGTGGCATGCAATCAAGTCCTGTCATGTTCACGCAAAGAAGCAAGTACATATATTTCAAATGAGACGTACTTACAATGCATATTGGAGAGTATCCTTAGCAGACTAATTAGTAAGTAACTACTACCCCGCTCGTCATTCAGGGAGCCTCCATTAACTACATTTTCTGGATGAGTCTTCCTCCTACGTCTGTTATGGCCTGCCAAACGCCTACGACAACTCCTCTTCCCTTCATCAAACTCTTGAAGAACATGAAACCTGCCCATAAGTACAACAAGGTTGTATATTTTCTCTAAAATTACTGAAATACAGAACTATGCCTAACAAAACAATAAAACTTTGTTTTTGGACCCAATTGAAAAGAAGATAAAACCAAAGATAGGAGTTAAATCTAACCAAACTTTGAGAATTGTGAATTTGTGATCCAGTCTCATTTTGGTGGAGATGAATCATAGAAAGTAACTACTTGGATGCCAGGATGTTATGACATTTCCCTAAAAGCAAAGATTATCATAGAATGCATTCAAAAGCAATCTCCATTCGATAACTAACCTGCTGCACTGCTGACAGAAGCGCTGCAGAACATTTCCCACCAATGCTCTACTGGCCTTGGAATGCATTTCACAAACCTTATGCCTTCGGTGATAATCCTTAGCACTGGTCAAATCAGCTCGACAATCCTCCACCTGACAAACCGCACGGTTTGAGGTAGCCCCAACAACTTTGCTCTTCTTCCCAGTTTTTCCCTCCCACTTTTCCACATCTATTTCGGTTATAGGAAACACTTGCCCACCAAGCTTCAGATTAAGGGACCCAGCTTCATCATTCAGCTCTTCGTCCTCAGGGTCAACTACCCTCCTCCGCTTCTCCAGTTCCCTCTTTCCTTTGCCATTCCCTAAATTGATTTCATCTGAACAAGAGGATGAACTGTTTAACAAACCCGTATTGGCAGGAATTTCTGACCCTACAGGGAACAACTGCCTACTCCGGCAATCTGACGGCACAGAATTAAGTGGAGTGGCTGTAAACAGATCGCCATCCCATTTCCAATCATTTAAATCCCATTCCATGCTCCTCTTCCCAATCGCCTTCAATTCCGACACCACTGGACCGTAGAAATCAAAAGCCTTTCCTCCAAATTTAGCCTCCATTGATGAAAATTCAACACCCAAAAAGAAAGAAAAAAATTACTAGATTCCAATTCCACCAAACAAAAATTCACAACAAAAAACACCCCTAAATACACAAAGATCAAACTATAATTATATAACCTTCTAAATTAAATTATCAGTAACTCCTTTTCACCTAAAATTGAACGACCCAAACACTTCCTTATCAGCCACTCTACGCCCCCAGAAATCCAAAAACAGTACACCGACACATCCATGGATCCAAACAAGAGCAACCCACATGCCAAAAATATCCCCAAATTATCCAAGAATCAGTTCAACAATAATACCACACCAGAAGCCCTCAATTCCACCCAGAGATTTTCTAACTTTCATGTCATCATGAACAATAACAAGCGAACTCAATAATAACTGTAATTCAACAACTAGAAAACGATGAAAACAGAGAATAAACTTGCCGAGAGAAACGGCGGCAACGTTCGATCCGAAGAGAAGTAGGTGATGGTGGTAGTGGTGAAGTGGTTGAGGTGTGCAGATCGCCGGTGATATATATATATTATAGATAGATAGATATATAGAAAGAGAAAGTAGAGGGAGGAGAGAATTTCGGGGACGGCCGAAAAAGTGAAGGGAAAAAATGGCAGCAGAGGAAAAATAGGGACGAAAAGGGAAAAGATAGAGATCAGTGATATATATAAATTAATTAAAATATTATAATAAATGCATCGTACGCTTTTGTATTAATAATTTATGACGTCATCCTCCGGGAATCTAAGCCCCCACATCCGTGTCTTTCGCACTCAGTCACAGTAACAGTAGTAAATGTTCGTAAATAATTACTGTTAAATTTCATGCTACCAAAATTAATTATTAATAATCTACGTAGCCATTTTTTCCTTTTTTTTTGGGTTAGATAACCTACGTAGCCTTTCACGCTACTAACGACGGAGTTGATCGAAATCACCGGAAATACATATCTAATTTTAGGTTACGCAAAAGTTCAAAAAATTATTTTTACTATTATTTTTTATAATATATACAGAGAGATATTTTTTATTCCAATAATTAATATTATATAAGTTTTTTTTCAACAAAATATATATTATACAATTATTATTTTACACGTCTACAACTAATTGGTACTAACTCAGTTGACCCATATTTAAGACACTCTTAAATTAAATTAATTATAGTTCGAGTCTCACTCCTTTTATTTAAAATTATGAGTATTAATTCATATTTAAGAAACTCTTAAATTAAATTAATTTAAATGTTAAATAATATTATAATTATATTATCAAGTAAAATAGTTTACAAGAGTCTTTCGATGGTTAACAAATAAACTAGAGGTTATATTAATAAGGGGCAAAGAAATAAAAAATGAAATTTCAAAACATCTCTTATGAATAAATAAATGGATCAAATAAAGGGGTCACTTATTAAAAAAATGAAAAATTTTAGAAGGCAATTCAATATCTTTTTTTAAAAAAAAAAAGGTACATTTTTTAAGAATTAGATTCAGAGTCAAAAATTGTTAAAGATGTTTTGGTGTAAAAAAGAAAAAGCAAAAACAAAATTAGGTTACAGTTTTTTAAGTTTGAGGTGGACTATACTTGTATCTTTAATTTATAATTTATACAAATTAATTTCTACATTCTCATTTATAATATAATACAAATCATATCCATGTTAGCTTCCATTTCAAATTTGAACAAAGTGAATTGAGGAGTTAAAAGTATAATTCAATACCCTTCATTTAATATTCATGTGAGCAACAAATGTTATTTTCTTGTCAATTTTAACACAAAAATAAAAATTTCCACATTACAATATAAATGAAAATTCAAGTATAATTAATCAGTTTTGAGTCCTTAAACAGATTGTTATATTATTATAAAATTCGTGAATATTTTTAATTCAAGATGAAGGACTTGATTGTTCTTGTTTTTTTAACTCAGATCCATACATAATGACTTGTTACTTGTAATTTTTTTAAATAATGACACTAATATTCTAATAGCACGTCCATCCAAAATAAAAACTAACAAATAACACATCTGTTTAAAAAAAGAAACTCCCAAATTAATGAAACCCTCACGTGACTCTCTCTTCTTTGTCGAATTTGTAATCCTTTATTATTGATCTAGTAAAGATGAATAAAATTATCACCCAACCACTTATCCCTTTAACTTTTCTCTAATCCAATCGCCACCGTCAATTACATTTACGAATAATTTATTGTAATTTCTAACAAATCGATGAGTAGTTTAATAAAGAAAAGGAAAATTGTTTACCTCCTTCCTCTGTTTCGGACAAGACTTCTTTTCATTATTTTTACTAAATTTTTTTAAAAATATTCCAAATTCTTGACATATTATTTATTATTTAATTATTTAATAGTAAATATGTAATATGTCATACATCTAATATTACATTCATAAAAAATTGTAATGAAAAGTATCTTAATTCATCTTCTTCTCTTGTAACCTAAAATATTTTTAAAGAGATTAGTATAATTTGTCTGAAATGCAAAGAGAAAAGAGACTTCGAGTTTACAATTTTTTTATTTTAACAAATACTAATATTTTTTCCTTTTTTTCTAACTCAATTAAACAATATGACAAAAAAGGGACCTTTTCACATTTGTTTTTCAAAGAAAAACAAAAAAGCTTCTCCTTCCTTTCAATTCTTCATCCCTCTTGTCAATATCAAAGATTAGACGAGGAGAAAATTGTCTTTTCCGTCTGCATATGAATGAATGAATGGAGCTACTATTTGTTGGACTCTACTAGCTAGGACCGACCTGTTTGTTGCAACTCATAATTGTACCTCCCTGTCTCCCACGTGGCATTGACGAAGTACTAATCACCCATCATCTTTATAATTAAGAAATGTCAGAGTGAGTCACGCGTATTATTTACGTTTATTTCACGCACGATTATTATATACATATAATACATAATTAATTAAATCATAAACGTTGAATACTCCTGACTCATTTTAACATTTTCTTTATATTTAAAATTATAAATTAGGTCAGATCCATTAGCACAAATTTGACTTAGATATTATTTAAAATATTATTTTTCTCTAAATCTCTTTATTTTAAAAGAAATGGTACGAGTGAGTTTTTTTTTTTTTATCTAAAATTGAATTGAAAAAAAGTGGTATCACTTCCCTTAATTTTTTTTCTTTCCAAATCATCTCATCCAAACAAATTAATTTTTATATATACAATAAGAAATAATGTTCGGAAAAATATTAACTTTGAGTTCTCCTTCTTCCTTATTCTTTTCCCGGTAGTTAAATTCTTTTAATATTACTTGGGAAAAGGGCCGGATTGCATTGAAGTATTAATAAGGAATTTTCAATAATATAAAATTTTATTTATATCAATATATTAATACCAAACGAAAAGAAAAGAAAAAAACCTGCTATAATGATCCCCTTCTTCCTCAGTTGGAAAGAACTGTTCAACCGTACATGTGATGCGGTCCCAGACCAAACTGTTGGCAGGTCATGTGAATGTTATGGACAATTTGGATTTTCTTTCGGAATATGGAGCAAATGTGTGTCCTATTATTTCCATTCCACCCCCCCCCCTTTTCCCTTCCCCCTTCCATCTCTCTCTCTCTCCCTTTCTTTTCTTTTACAATTTTATTTTAAACACACACACACACACACATATATATATATATATGAATTTCCGACCCTACCCATATATAGATTTTTTTTTATTATTTTATTGAGCCACGAATTTTTTACTTATTTTATAAAGTCATGTAATTTTTAAAACCATTTAAACCAAAAAAAAATTGTCCAAATACTTATCTTCAAAACATCTTTTAAATGCATATTTAAAATATGTTCTTTGATTTAAAATATAAATTTCTAATAAGTAATTGAACTTTCAATCCTCAAAACTTATTTATCAAATGTTAGTAGTGTCTTTTGAAAAATGTCTTTCTCAAACAATATAAATTTTGAAAAACAAGTGAAAAATTATGTGAAAGTGAAAAATTATTAAAATTCAAGTGCAATCAAAAAATTTATATATTGTTAAAATAAATTGATATATATTGTTAAATTTAATTTTTATTAATTTTAAATTTTAAAATAATTGATAATTTAACACACGTGTGTGTATATATATATATATATATATAAAGTGGAAGAAACAAGTAAAAATTAGGACCCGCGATCCATACAAAAACATTGTCTCCACTAGTGCACATGGGATGGGAGGGCGATGTGGTCAAACATGAAAGGCCCTCGACAGAGGAATCCCAGAAGGAAAGGTCCATTGCACATTGGACAATACGGCAGATAAAAAGACAGGCGCAGTGTTTGGAGAGATTTTATTATATGGTATTGCAGTATTGATTAAGTTAATAATCTTGATTAATTATAAATTTTTTATTGTCATTTTAACAAAAAATATATATATTTTACTATCTTTTATAACCTAACATATTGCACACATAATAATATGTGAATAGTTAGACCGTTAGTCTAAATCATACAATAAATTCACATGTTTGAGTACAAGTCTAGATGAAAATAAAAAAGTATGATGGTACAATGATGATGTTGATGAAGCTGGAAAGTAATAATGGAAATTGAATGATTATGTTTTTTAATCCCAAAATTAATTGTACTATCTTTGTGAAGGAAAAACAAAGTAGCATTTTCACATCACATGTTGAAGGTGCTAAGAAAGAGGAGAGGGGGGGGGGGGGGGAGCCTTAAAAAAAAAACAAAAGTAATTGACATTTGATATGGTGTGATTAAACCATTGCAACAATTTCTTTTAGAGGAATCCGATCAAGGGTCATGAAATATGCTATTAATTAAGATGAGATTTAAGTTTTCTTTTCTTTTTTTTTTGTTGTAAAAGTTTATTTTATTTTATTTTTTGTGACTAAACTATTTCTATATTCTTGTTCTGTATATTATTCCAGCAATTGTGTAACACATTCTTGCTAGAATTTGGGCACGTTGATCAACAAATTTTTTAATGTTTTAAAATTAAATAACTTACAATATATAAATCTATTTTTTTTTATTAAAATTATATATTTGGTATATAAAAATTAAAATCTATCAAATAATATTCAAATTGTACGTAAAATTCTATCAAAAACTAAAAACCAGACAACAAAATTTCATTTTTTTTAAAGAAAAATGGCAAATTATGGTGAAAATGACATTGTTTGGCAAAACTATCATCGCAAACTGCTTATGACCATTTGGGTTGGCTAGATCTAAAAACAAAATACATGAAATATATATAAAATTTGTGAAGAATTGACAATTGAGTATAAAGTTACTGGTAGTTTGAACTTTTTATACATAAAATGTAATTTTTTTCTCCCAACATAGGTACAATCAACTTACTAAATTCTCTATTTTATATATGAATGTGAAAGAAACACCTCAAGAATATTTTTCATGATACAACTTTAGTTTTATTATATGAAACAATGACAATATTAAATACACTGAAAGATTCTTACAAATAATAATAATAATTTCATTGTTCAAACAATTTTTAAAATCATATTTTTACAAAAATAATAAATTTTTATTATTTTAATCAAAATACTTTCAATTTAGTTTCACAATCAAAAAATAGTGAAATTTTACTTTTTTAGGCAAATCAGTTTTAATTTAGATTCACTTCAGATAAATAATGAAATTTTACTATTAGAATCAAGCTCGTTTCACTTTCAAAGAAACAATAATATTTAACTATTTTAATTAAACAAAAATCAATTTAATTCTCAATTTAAGAAAATAGTGAAATTTTAGTGTTTCAATAAAACAAATATAAATTCAACTTTAAAGAGTGAAATTTCATTACTTTTACTCAAACGGGTTTCAACTTGGATCACTTTCACAACAATAGTAAAATTTCACTACTTCAATGAAACTAACTAAGGAACAGTTTATTTCCCAAACAAAAGTAATTGACCCATTGAAACAATTTCTTTTAAAAGTCTTTGTAATTTAAAAACTCAAATCCTTTTGGAATCTTCTATCTTTCTAATCACATCTTATATATATATATATATATATATATATATATATATATAAAATATGTTATCTTTTTCCGGGTAAAATGAGTGCAAACATGGTGAAAATTACATAAAAAGTAAATTAAAGCTAAACTATGATTAAGAAAGTGCTCTCATATTTGACACGTTAATGGATGAAACATTTTCAACATCATACATCAATCATCCATGGATAAGACTCTTTCTGTGCTCCCCATTGGTGCTTCTAGATGTTTTTTTTTTTTTAAATGTATTTTATGTGTTTGAAAAAATTCCTCAACATAAGAATCATTAAAAAATTGATAAAATTATATAGGAGTACTAGATTTGTGGATAACTTAGAAATGAACATTTTTGGAAGGACAAAGTTTAAGATAATTTAGAAATGGAAAAAAAAAAGATTTATAATTAGGGATTTTGGATATTTCAAGGTGTAATTAATGGTAGACGATTCAAATATGTCCTAATGAAAAACATATTCCAAAAGGATGATAGATATGACAAAGAGGAGGCAATGAGTGAATCTAACTGCACAAATTTAGTTATTCCTTTAAATATACATTTGACTTTGATTCCAATTATTGAAGATATTTTAATTTATTTATGCTTAGTGCAAGGAATGAATTATGATGGAATACAAATTTTTATCATTTTAATTGGTTTGACTAAATATTCTATTAAAATTAAATTAAATACCCTTGTAAATATAAATTAATTAAATTATTTTTAACAAGTTATCTCCATCTAATATTAAAAAAAAAATTGGTTATGACCCATTCCTATAATATATGATTTTGAAAAAGAATGACTAACACTAGACTTTATAAAAATAATCATTGTGATATAATGCTCTTCATAATTTAGTCAATATTACTCAACTAAACTTAACGTGAAAATGAAATACTCAAGAATAAATATTAATTATGAAATTATTTCCTGTCTCTTGCGACTTAAAAATATTATTTTAAAAGAGATATGAGAAAATATACAAAAAAAAAAAAAAACAATTGAATTGACATTTGTGAGAAGAATAAACACAATAATGGTCTACTAAGAATCTAAGATCGTTTGTTTTTGTTTTCAAAAATAGTTTTCTAATTTTAAAATACGAATAGCGTATTTTAAAATATATTTGTTTTAATTTTTTAAAATTTATATTATCATATCTAAATATATTTTTTCAATTTTTAAAAAATTAATTACAAAATTTTGAATATATTTTAAAAATTGTTTCTGAATCATAATCCAAACGAAGTCGTAATATTCCATTATACTCTCAAAATTACCATTTTGCTTATTGTCTAACAAAAGGGGAAATTAAAAAGAGGAAGAAGATGAAAACTTGCAACAAAGTCAAAACGATGAAAATCAGCAGACAGGGTTGGATGGTAAATAAGAGAATATTTTGCAGGAAGGTATCCCAGTGGCCAGTGGTCCCACATTAAATTAATTAAATAAAGCAGCAATTTTTAATCGAAAAGGGACCCACAAAGGTAGTAGGAAGATGGTGGGCTGGGACCACCTGGGATATTTATTCATTTAATTATTTTTGTGCCAAATCACAATGGCAGATTCCGTAATTTTTTGCGAAGCTGGCGTTAGGCTTTTGCGTCACTTTGACCGTCACGGGAAAAAAATCTGTCTCTACCCGCTCAACGGTCATTCTTGCTTTCTTTACCAAAAGCTATGTGAATCGAAGAAAGAAGGCATCTCTCTCTCTCTCTCTCTCACATTCTTTCTTTTATCTTAGAAAATGCTTTACATCCCTTTCTAAAATGGAACTTATTCACATGAATGTCATTACCCTCTGTCTACAAGCAACTGTTACGACTGCTTGACTTCTTGCTGATATATATATATATATATATATATATTTCTTTACTTATGTTTGCTAGCAATTGGCAAATTGAGGGCAGGTATCACATGTTCAATTCACAGAGAAACAGTCTCTTCTTGTAATGCTAGTTCTCTGTACTATGAAAATCTGAATTTTAACTTAGATATTCAACTCGTAAAAGAAATCTTTCCTTTTGAAAGTACTATGAAGATAAAAATAAATTAATTCACAAAAATAATTTTTTTTTATTCAAGAGGATAGGGATTAATGAGAATTTGTACTTAAAAGATGTAACTATATATATTAAAATTTTGAAGAGACTATATAAAATTTTAACAATTTTTGTGGGATTAATTCTTAATTTTTATTTATTTTTAGTAAGAATACTTGATTTATTTATTTTTTTGGAGGGGGGTCATGGACTTCTTTGCCACCCTTGATTCTGTCGGTATTTGCTTGTCTCAGATTCTTTATTTTGAATTCAATTAATATGGAAATTAGTAAGAATATGAAGAAAGAAGATGAAAAACAAACAATATTCCGAGTGAAACTGACACGAAAAATTACAAGTGAAAGCAGGGGTCCCAGTTATTAAAGTCTTACCAAAGATTTGTATGGAGACAAAAGTCATGGTGATAAATGCCCATATTCAACATTACTAAATTTAAATAAATAAAAAAATAGTATACATCTCCATCAACTTTTCTTTTGTTTTTGTTTTTTTTATCATTTTGGGACCTGCTTTGCTTACCAAGTCAATACTCTAATAATAATTAATAAATATAGTAGATTAAATATTTATTATTATAATTATTAATTTGTTTATATTTTTATTAATTAATAAATATTTCTTGTATATAAATGATTTTTTTTGTATGAAAATAAAATTTTATTCAAAAATAAAAATAAAAAAATTAACTGTTTCATAAACAGTTCAATTTAACTGGACCGCTTAGAGAGATTAGAGGGAAAAAAGAAAGAAAAGAAAATGAGGAGGAAGTGCAACTGGAGAGAGGAGAGAGAATAAAAAAAATGAAAAGAGGAGCAGGAGGAGGTGCGGTGGGAGAGGGGAGAGAGATGAAGAAAAAAAGAGGGGGCGGCTGAAGAGAGGAAAGAGTCGATGAGAGAGATTTGGGTAACAAGAGATAGATAAAGGAGCAAAAGCGATGGTCCCTTATTTAAAGATCGATTACTGTTGACTTAAAAATAGTTGGTATTCCTAATTTGCTACTGGTGTATATATGTATGTATTTAAGTGTATTTCTCATATAAATGATTAATCAAAAGTTAGTTACAACTGGGGAGGTGCTTGTGTTTGTTTTCAAGATCTGAATTTGACCTAGAAAACGTCTATAAATGATTCGTTACGTTACAATTTTTAAAGTTGCATTGTAATGTGTTTTGAATGCACCATTCTTTCCCTATTGAATACCCTTCTGCTACATGCATACATATATATATGTATATATATGTTATATGCACAAAGACACAAGCAGATGGTTTTTCTTTTTGATGTTAATCTTCTATATTATATAGTAGTATGTAATGCTAAACATCAAACTTCATAAATTATGATTGACTTTGGTTACTTGCCTTCAATATTTCTTGGGTCCCTACCTTTTCATATAAATGATATGGGGAGAAAAGAATATGACTCAGAGATTATAATATGTGGTTGGAGAAAACTATTGGAAGCATCAGCCAGAAAATATAGCGAACCTCCTCCATCTATTATTGACTTGATGCATGGAACGTGTAGGCTTGCCTCTAGTTAAACTTAGCCAAATCTATATTAAATCAATGAAAGTCAAGCCATCCAATCAATGTCAATTAAGAGTTCAAAAAAAAAATTATAAGTCTATGAAATTTCATATTACAATATGTTTATCGATACTGACATATCTCAAAATTCTCATTTTACTCCCTTTGAATTAATACAATAAGATCATCTCTGTTGATCAATGAAATTAGAAGCACAAACATGAGATCAATTGGGCGCATATATATAGTTATAGTTTATTTTATTTGAAAGCTCTTGAATTAATGTATCTCGGTACGTGTTTCTATCAAATGAATGAATCTCAAATATTTGATAAATTCTTGAATTATATTCTCAATATAAAAAATGATTTTTTGAATTATTTGGACTAATTATATCATGAGAATTCATGTTTTAAATATTTGTAACACATGCCACTTTTTTTTTACTGAAATAAATTATCTTCAACTTTTCTAAATTATTTAACGATTTGCTTGCCGAATTTGTCATTCTGGTTGGGCTTCTTGGGCCATTAGGAACTGCACTTCTGTTTCCATAGCTTACAAAAATGAAATGTGAAACCAACCTAAAATGCTTGAATTCAATGAGAGGATGATCCACAGAGAGACTAGTGTTTATTTGTTGATTTTGAATGGGCCAAACCCAATGTTAAGGCCTGGCCCAGTATCTGCTTAAAGTCGAATGGGCTTTTAGTCAAATGTCAAACTTGTGCTTACCCACAAAATGCAAAAAAGCTAGGTGGAGTAAGAAGACCAAATTGCATTTAAAGTAATCTCCATGTTAATGAAAAGTCAATGTTGAGTTGCAGCTTTCCAATCCAACCATAGTTTTTTTCTTTTATAGGTAAATTAGATACACAGTCACCTTGTTCTTTAAAGAAATTTAAAATCCTTACCCTCCCATATAAAGAGGTAGATGAAGTACAAATTAAGCTAATAAATTTCAATGCTTAATGTGTCTTACTTTGAACAAATTATTAAAGGAAACAAGTAATAAAAATTATTTCTTATGGTCATACAAAAATTTAAAAAAAAAACATTTAGTAATATGATTTTAATATTTGAGTTTAAAAATTATGCTTGATAAATTTACATTGGAAGTAAGTTTTTGGCTCCGATCCTATTTTTATCATGATTCATATTATTATATATTTTAATTTAAGAATATTTATCTCTATAATTTTACTGTTTTCATTTAAATTTCTACATTTTAGAAGCAATAAATAAACTTATTTATGTATAAGAAATGTTTTTTGTATTTATTAAAATTTAACTTTTAATACAGAAAATAAAAAACAACACTTTTTGTTGATAATAATTTGGAAAAAAAAATAGTGGATGAAAAGAAGATGAATTAAGGAGTTTTTGATTTTGAATAATAAATTTTAAAGAATTGATTATTAAAAAATATAATCAATTTATTATTAGGATGTTTTGTAAAATTATGTACAAGTTATTCTAATTATTAATTTTAATTTTTTACATTTTATGTTTAAATAATACATAAGCGATGAGTTGTATAACTAAAAGTTATAAAAAGTCAAAAGAAAATAAAATTTTAACTTCACCAAATCATAACTATCGCAAAAGCTGATTTGTAAAAACACATTAAAAATTAATTTCATACTTTCCGGCATAAAAGCTATAAATTAATAGAATAATAATTAAAGGTTAACGCGGAGTAATGATTGCCAGAGCAAAGCCAAGTGGGATAATTCCATACGCCAGGCAATTCCAGCAAAGGCGTGTTTGTCTAAAACACTAACCTGCCTGCTTTTAGGATTCTCATCATCCAAACATCTAATAATTCACACTGCACCATCCAAACTTTAAAGTGGACAATGCTGAGTTCAGTAATATTCCACTGACATAATAATTCTATAAAAATATTTATATAATTGATGTGACAGTATTATATTAATTTTATATCACATCATGATGTGATATAAGATTAATATAATGCTATCACATCAGCTATATAAATATTTTAGTAAAAGTTTTAAGTCAGCATAACATTACTATGTTGAGTTACGTCATTACCACGTATCTTGATATGATATTAGAATCAAGATCCTACCTCTAAATGGGGCGTGACTTTTAATTAAGATGCATTTTTTGAAGTTAGGGTTCAAAGAGATAAATCTGTAAAAATTTGCAACAGAATCAAAACTTTAAACTCACTAGTAAACTAATATATTAATGTTGAACATTTTATTTAAATCAACAAGGAAAAGTTCTTAAAATATTCTAAACAGTAAAATTGATTTATTTTAATTTTTCTTTCGCAAAACAATTTTCTATTGTCAATTTTACAAAACCTCCCACTAACTTATTAATATATATTCATAAGTAATTATATAAAAGATAATATTTGGTTTTAAATGAAATAGTTATTCTTATGCGTTACAACTTTAATATGTTACACATACAATCACATTAATATTGTGTGATCATTTAATTTTAATTTAACAATAAAAGCATATATGTATTGTATATATTCGAATAAGAAGAAAGTTCCTTATAAGATTGTAAAAGAGTCGAGTAGTAGATCATTCGGAATGTGGTTCATTAAAATAAAAAAGTTTCATACTGTGTTCAAACTATGCTTGTTAATTTTTTTAACTGATCTCGAACGAAATTCTAATTAAGTTGATCGTGAACTAATCTCAAGTAATTTAATTCTTTCTATAATATTAAATCATTTATTAATTTATCGTCGATTCAAATTCAATAAATTAATAAATTTTAAAATATGATAAAATTTGATATATTTATTTCAAGGATTAATCTTAAACAAGTCTCAAATAAATTGACCTTCTACCTAGTTTTCAACTAAGAACTGTTCTAATATAAAATGGTAGTCATTATTAGCATTTATTTTACTTAAAAAAATCATATGAAATGTGAACGAAACATTAGGAGAAATTCTGAGTTAAATACAATGCACGCAACAGTCTCTTTGCTCTTTACCACACAAGTCTAAGCTGGAACAGAGACAAAGCTAACAGTACATCTCTGTTCCAATTCTTCCATTGCATGCTTTTCTAATATCTACGCGCTTTGCTCATCTGGCTCACCCTACCCTCCCCAGATCATCCTTCTCTTAGTAGTACAGTATTGGAGTAATTTTAATTGTCAAAAATGGAAAGCGTGAGCCAGGCTACCCAGTAAAACCCTCCAACTTCCAAGCATCTGATCGATACATACACAAGAAAGGTAAGCTTCTATTTCCCCCAACTTTCTGCCGATTTTTCTTTGAAACCCTAGAGTTCTTGTCTACAAACTCTGGGTCTTTTGTGATCTTGTATGATCAGCTTCGCTACTATTCCATGTGTGATTCATGTTTTTGGTGTGATTTTGCTGTTAGATTCTTACGATTTTTTTATGGGTTCCCTTAAATCAGATGCTATTTTGTTGGTTGTTGGATTTGATCTGGAGTGGGTGAAGTGGATCAAGTAGATAACTGGAATCGATTGATCTTTTATTGCATTTACATCATGACTGTACTGTGAAATGTTTGGTCTCGGAAATTGACTTTTATGGCGATTAATCGCTTTGCCAGAGAGCATTCACGGGCATATTTTCTTTTGCTATTTATGGCAAAATGAATGATAGCATATGTTTTTCGACTTTGCTTTTGCCATTTTTTTTTGTTATAGATGCAAAGAGTAACATACTCCCAATTTAACCTTTTGTTTCTTTTAATACAAGTATTTTGCCAGCATTTGGTTGGTCAGAAAGTGGAAGAAGTTGAAAGGAAAGGATAATTCAAATTTTATTTATGACACAAACTGAGCTGAATGATCTAGTCAACTAAGTTTTTTTCCCCAATATATTGCTTGAGTTAAACTTGGGCCTAATTTTTTTCTTAAAAAGTTTAAGGGCAGAAAACGTGAATTTCTAAATTCGTTTCTTTTTATTTTTGATTAATTGACAAATGCAACAAAAAACCCACTGTTCACACTAGAATCGTGAGCAAGAGTATCTATCTAAGGAAAATTATGAATTCAATTGCACCATTATTGGTGTTCATCATAATTATTGACCAGAGATTTAGAAGGATTTTCATTGTTATATATGCGGTTATGTTTTGGGGCAGGATTATTTTCTTCTGTAATGTCATGTCTTGCATTGGCCACAAAGATCACTATCAATGTTGTGCTATTGCGCTTTTCTACCTTATTTGTAGTACTATGTCAAATGTATAAGAGTACTAAGATGTCACTGTAATTTGCTTTTTAACCTTCATCTGACATCTACAGTTTCAACATCAATGACGGCAAATATGTAAATCAAGAAGGCAAATTATGTGACACCTGTCTTCCAAAAAATACGAAAAAAAGAAGGCGAATTATATTGGTTACTGCAAAGGCAGCAAAACTGTATGTTGACTTAATTACATTTTTCACGTGCTCTCAGCCATAACCACCTCTTTCTTTCTCTCTCCTAAAATAATTTATTTAAGCCTCACTATGTCTTGTATTCCATGTGTTCATGGTGTCTGCCACCTTGGCTCCTGTAGAAAAAGTGATTGCCACCCTCTCAGCGCCTAACAGAAGGGGCCTTGTCTTTACTGATAAAAACAAACAAACAAAAGTGACCTTGCACCTGGACTGAATGCAACAAAACTACCTTACATGCGGTAGTATTGTCTTGTATTTTGTATTATCTAGTGGTGATGCTACATGTACTAGGCCATCATTTACCCTAAGAGCGTAAGTTTTAAAAGAAGAAAATAAGAAACAAAATGAAGGTTTATGGTTATCAGATATTTGGAATGCACCATAAATACATAATGCTGCCAGATGTGGTCCTTTTGCTTATTTTACTTGTTCTTAAAATCCACTCCACTGCATCTGGTCCATGTCTCTTTTCTTTTAATAGCAAGGGAATGCCCTTTAATTTTTGCAAGCTAAAAGGAATTTTTTTTTTTTAACTCATCCAGCCTTTTTGTTCGAGGATAACAAATCATGGGCTGCTTCAGTTGTTGTGCTGAAGATGATATGCAAAAGGCTGCTGATAATGGACCATTCATGGCAAATAACTTGGCAGGTAATTCGATATTTCCCAGGATGTAGTTTTGTTTACTCTTTCATCCTTGAAATGGCCTAGTGTTTGTTGGACCCATTCAGAGAGGAGATAGATATTAACTGTTTGTTAGAATCTGGGTTATGAATTTTGTATTTCCTGTATTTAAGCATGAAATTACACAGGAACATGTATGCTTTTTCATTTTTGACCTGCCCAACTCGTGGCAGATATTCAAGCATTTCATTTTTTGGTGATTTATCTTGCATTGGCTTGTTTGTACAATTTACAATGATTGGTTTCCAAATTTCCAGCTGTCTGGATCTACATGTTATGTAATTTTAGTTGTTACATTTTAGCACCATGCAGTGCTATTTCATTCATCTCTACTTTTTTATTTTAGTCTTTGAGGCTTTTGATTCATCAATATGAAACTGAGTGGAAGTTCATCGTGCAGGTAACAATGGAGGTTATCATGCCACGGAAACTGCTCCAAGGGACACACAAACTGTAAATATCCAGCCTATTGATGTTCCTGATATTCCGGTGGATGAAGTGAAGGAAATTACGGATAACTTTGGTACAAAGGCTTTAATTGGTGAGGGGTCATATGGAAGAGTATACTATGGTCTTCTGAAAACCGGGCAGGCTGCAGCAATTAAGAAGTTAGACTCCAGTAAGCAACCAGACCAAGAATTTTTAGCACAGGTTGGGCCTCTCACAATGTGTTATGTTTCAGAAAGCGACATCATATACAACTTATTTTTTCTTTATATTTTTCATCATTTGATGCATGAAACTCTTTACAGGTGTCTATGGTCTCAAGACTAAAACACGAAAATGTTGTTGAACTACTTGGTTATTGTGTGGATGGTGGTCTCCGTGTCCTTGCCTATGAGTATGCTTCGAATGGATCCCTTCATGATATTCTTCATGGTAAGTAATTTCAAGTTTTTCTTTTGTTATATTAAGTTGAATTTTATTCCTGGCCACCACCACTAGTAGAGATGAGTCCAAATCCTCTGCGAACTGTGAACTTTGAATTGACCCCTGAGCATTTGTTTGGTTTTTTTAAGTGATGAAGTTTTATGTTTGGATAACTTTATACCTTCACTGTGTTCCTGGTTAGTTTTCACAAGTTTGATAATGGATATCGGGCAGTTTCTGGAAAATTAAATGGAGACATTATATATATTCCTCCATTCTTACTGTGATAACTGATATGTGATGCTGTTGTTTAAAACTTCGCTTGCATTGCCCCAGACATTGCAAGATACAGAACGCAAAAGCATTGAGAAACTCCTGTTTTAGTAAGCTACTCTTGAATTCAACAATGGCTATATATAATTGGGGCTTCAAATTATTTTCTGAATTTGATTAAAGTTTGCTCCTTTGAGCTGCAATAAATTTTTCACTTCAGAAAAAAAATCATCATCTATGTTTAACCCCATCACCAGGAACTTCTTTGAGTGAAGCAGTATAAATTCACTAAAATGCAACCAAAATCAAATACCTGCCATTGTTGGCTTTTTATTAATATGGTTCCATTCATGTCGGTTTGCTGTTTGTCTGTAAACTAGGTATTTTTCACCTCCTTGTGATAGCAATAATATTCTAATACTTGTGGGTGTAGGACGGAAAGGTGTCAAAGGAGCACAGCCAGGTCCAGTTCTGACATGGCCACAAAGGGTTAAAATTGCTGTTGGAGCTGCAAAAGGACTTGAATATTTACATGAAAAAGCACAGCCTCATATTATCCATCGTGACATTAAGTCTAGTAATGTTTTACTTTTTGATAATGATGTTGCTAAGATTGCGGATTTTGATTTGTCAAACCAAGCTCCTGATATGGCAGCACGTCTTCATTCCACTCGCGTTCTTGGAACCTTTGGTTATCATGCCCCTGAGTAAGTTCTTCTCTTGTTTTTGAAGTAGATTCTTTGTATTGTTGTGTTTCTGCACAGTGAGAAAGAAAATTCTTGTAGCATTTGAAATAGAAGTGTGGCAGAGGTATCATTAAATAGTTCAGACCCAGGGATCTCATTTAAAAATGTAGCCAGTATTTCATCTAGGTGATTTCAATTAGTCTACATATATTATTGTATCAAAAGAAACTATCTTGTTCTTCTATCCCCAAGAAACTAAAAGTAAAAGAATAAGCACGGGAGGTTCCGGAGCTGGAAGTTAACCAAATAGTAGAATCCACTCATTGCCCACCAATTGCAGGTTTATGGCGTAGCACCTGAGCCATGCAATCATCTAAGCTTTTAGTTGACTCTTTTTATGATCTAACCATCTATTGACCTAAGATTCTATTGTGATGCTCGACCTCAAAAACCTGTTTGGTATCATGCTTGCTGTCATGAAGTTGGCAACGTAAACACATTCACACTGGTCTAAGTTTTGTGATATTGGGTGACAGATATGCAATGACTGGACAGCTGAGTTCAAAGAGTGATGTTTACAGCTTTGGTGTCGTCCTCTTGGAACTCTTGACTGGGCGTAAGCCTGTTGATCATACATTGCCACGTGGACAGCAGAGTCTTGTGACATGGGTACACACTTTATCTTGGTTCTTTTTCTCCCATGGCTGATAGAGAGTGCTTGCGTGCTTTATCTTAAATTTTCAGCAGTGTTTTACTCTAAGCTGATTCTCCTACATGTGTATTAGGCAACTCCCAAAACTAAGTGAAGATAAAGTTAAGCAGTGTGTTGATAGTAGACTGTCAGGGAGATTACCCTCCCAAGGCAATTGCAAAGGTAATGTGGATGCATTATGTCATTAACATTCTCTATTATCTGATCTTCAACGACTGCCATTATTTTCATCGTCAGAATTCTCTTGTAATCACTGAATCTAAATTTATTAAAGAAATGAATGACTTGTACCATGCATTACTTCTTTCCCTGTTCACAAGTTGAATCAATAATGTGCATGTGCTCCTAAGAACTTTAATCCATTTTGAATTAGATTTCCCATCTGATGAATTCTGAAACTGTATTTTAGTTTACATCATTTAGTTCCTTTTTTATTGCCATGTGCTGGAAACAGATGGCTGCTGTTGCTGCCTTGTGTGTGCAATACGAAGCTGATTTCCGGCCGAACATGAGCATTGTTGTTAAAGCTCTCCAGCCTCTGTTGAATGCTCGTACTGGACCTCCCAGTGAAACACCAAACTCGTGAATTCCCCTCCTTTCTCTTGACGAATACGTCATTGAGATATATTTGTAATAGGCTGTTGTAGATCATGTACCTTTGTTTGGTACTTTTCATTCATTACAAAATTGGTGTAGTTTTCTGTAATGCATGTAATCTTTCTGCAGATGTGCCAACTTGAGTCGCATGGCAGTTCTTTTTCTTGGCTTGTATTATAGGTTTTTTAATTACTTATTCTTTTATGGATTTTGTTGTCAAGAGTGTCATGGTGTGAAAAGAAATATTCAGGTTATTCTGATAATTGGGGAAAACCATTTTAGTTGACAAAGTATTTACTGCCTGTTTTTCTATAGAAATGCTTGCTTATTTAACTTCGTCTCATGGATTGCCTCTGAGGACCGGCCTTATTTCTACTCCGACCTTTGCTTTATCTCCTCAATCCTTTTCCTTTGTGCCAATTCTTTGGGAAGGGGTGCATACAGCTAAAAGTGGAGTGGCACCTGATATGTAAATGGGTATATTTTCCGTGTAATGGGGAGGTTCAAAATGTAATTTTTGCTTGCTTCAATATACTTGAGAGTGGCTGAGATTAGTTTGCAGTATATTGTTAAATTTTTCCTTTTAAGTGGGTAAACTGTGCACGTGGGTGTGTGGGGGTGCAGAGATATACTATGGTGGTATATAATCCCAAGGTCTGTCAGATGACTATCGTCTGTTTTTAAGATGATGATGGTAGAGGTAAACCATACCATGGGAGTGTAAAAAAGAAAACATATGCGTCCGTGTGAAGAGAGAGAGAGAGAGAGAGAGAGAGAATAGCTATGAATGGTATTTTCTCTAGGAAAAATGGAGAGTATTGGAGGAGAAGATACCATAACTCTCTGGAATTGAGATTCTGACATTCAGATTTTATTTTATTATATGTTTTTTGAAGAGGTGCTTGGAAAGATGACTGAGAAAGAAGTTTTTGGTTGATTTTAATGTGGGCTGCCATGCATGGTGCAGGCAGAGACTTCTTTTTATGGTTTGAAGTTGTGCATGATTTTATTTAGGAAAGTAATACTATTATATTGTGCATTTCAAAATTGTCAACTTTGAAAATTTGAAAGAAGTCTTCAATATAAATTTAACATTGAGGTTGAGATGGCAAACCTCAGTAGATGTAATAATACCTCAAGATTTCTAATCCTAATTTTGAGTCCGGAGGTAACTTTGTTTACAAAAATTAAAATACAATAAAATCATCAGTTCTAAAAGAAAACCTCAATCGCATGTTAATATGAATCGCTCGCAAATCAACTTCAACTTAATTTGTTAACCATTTTCCTGCTTAGCTTCTAATCCTCTCCATGCCACTTAAAATCTTTGCATACAAGGTAAGGTTTTCACTCAAGCTCACCAAACAAGGCTTGACTTGTTCTTTCCAGGGAAGTGAAGTTGTTTATGATATTAAAAGAAAAGAAACAGGGCAAGAGTTCATCACTACAATTTTCATTGTATAGAAAATAAATCTCTCTTCAAGTGCAATCACAAAATCAGATCCTATGCTTTATCTTCTTCTTCACAGCAAGGGCATCATCCTCCTCAACTATCAAGAACTACAACCAAACAACAAAAAAATATATTTAAATTTTAAAAGCTGTACACACCACCAGTTTTAGGGGTATTCCATGATAATGTTGATTTCATGCCCAAAATAATCTTCTCTCCAAGCATCTACAAGTAGGAAATAAGAAACCAAAATACAAACTATGCTATCCCGTTATAGCTTTGCCTTGACTGCCTCTCCTTGATCCCAACCGAGGCAGACTGCAGACCCAAGAAATCGGGAGATGGAAAGAATGTGGGAATGATGTTTTTAAGCAAATGTTCACTCAGATACCATAGATACTTGCTTATGCCCGTTGGTTCCTTCTGCTCTCTGACCTCAAGTCTGGATTGTCACTCCTTTCGGTGTCAGAGTTCTCACCTGTAGTCCCACCGTGATGTCTTCGGCGTCTTCGATCCTGAAAGTTCAATTTTGTCACTTTTTTGGGCTTTTAATTTATTGACACCATGTTCCAAAATGAACTTTCAAGTTTCTATCTCTCTTTTTCTTTTCTTTTTTTGGGTCCTAAAATTTCAAGTTTGAAAATGTTAAAAATAGGAAACAGCAGCAAATTATTCAGTTTTCCAAAATTCATATGGATTTTGTATTGGTATAAAGGAAAAAACTGTGAAGGCCAGTTCTCATTTTTACCCCCAAATAAAGTGGGGGCTACTTTCTGGGAAGAGTCACCATCCCAGGCACATCTAATAAGCACCAATTTCATATGTTGTGTAAGAAAAAGAAAATTTTCTAACACGATGTCACACAATTGTTTTAAATTTTAAAATTCAGAATCGAACCTCTCGTGGTATGGGATATTCTTCTGATTCAAGCATGCGGACAACTTGACCCATCTTTGGTCTCTTGTCAGCCTCTGGATCAACACACCTCAATGCAGTCAAAAGGGCTCGTTTAAGGGCACTTGTAGATGGCCTGGTCTCAATAGCTGGGTCAACCACTTCTTCTGAGCGCCTGCTGCCGACCATCATCTTGAGCCAGTCTACCAGATTTACCTGCGAGAACCACCAAATTAATTTCGAAATCAGGACAAATGTGTTACATGCAATTCCAAACACTAAAAAAGGAGAAATCAGCTCAAGTAAAAAAGATAGTGGGAAACAAGCCAACATGAAACAGAAACAGAAAAATCTGCTGAGTAATATGTAATATTTGGAACATAATGTAACGTAAACCAACAGTTTCTGATGGAGTTTCAACCATGAAAGATAATTTCAGAATGAGATGTGTTATTTAAGGGATATGTGCCGCTTAAGACTTTCACATAAACTCTCTCTCTCTCTCTGGATAATAGAATAATCTTATCTACCCCCCACCCCTCCCAAATTAAAAAAAAAAAAAATTACAGAGAGGAAGAGAGAATATGAAGGGGGCAGCAAATTTCCCACAACAATGCCCCTATATGGAGTTCAAATTATAAAGTCAATTCATACCCATAACAAGGCTCAATTCATAGTGGCTGCATTAAACCACCATGCTGAGTTAATTGGTCGGGCCCAAATCTCTGGTCTTAGTCAAATACTTGTTCAATATCCCAATGGGTGAACAAAAGTGCTCCATATTAAACATTTTAATTGAGTTAGCTTGACCTTAATTTAGAAATGTCGTGAAATTCTAAAACTTTGTTCCCTTACTTCCCTTATATATAAGGTTTACTCTGACTAACAACATAATAGGAAGAAACTACTGTTAAAGTGAAATTCTGGTCGACCAGATTCCACCAAAACTTTAATTAAATTTGTTTGCCATGAGGAAAGAAAAAATTACGCCACTACTAGATGTGAGACCATTCCATGCACCAAATGCAAAATCTTGAATTGAAGTGAAATGTGGTATATATATGTACATGAATCGTGTAATCAGTGTAAAGGTGACAATATGTAAGCTTGCATATGCAAGTGTTTCTTTATATTTATATTATATACAAAGCTTTTAAAAGTATTAATTAATGTGAAGTTATTGGAAATGAAATCATCAATTTGTAATAGCTCAGAAAATGATTATTCAACAAAAATTTTATGTGCAGAAAATGATTATTCAAACCTCATGTGCAGGACGACCATAATCCACTGGATCTCTTCCAGTAATTGCTTCCAAGAGCACAACACCAAAGCTATAAACATCACTCTTCTCATTTAGAAGGCCACTATTTGCATATTCTGGAGCCACATATCTGTAGAATCAGGAAAGAAATTTAAAACAGAATTAAAAAAAAAAGATGAGTATTCCTCGATTAATGACTATTTGAAGTCACTTCTTAACTTCTTAGACATAAGAAACTGATGCAACTGTGAAGATGAAGAGAATGAACCACTGCAAAGCTGAAGTTGCAGGAAACTCTGTAAATAATACTCACCCAAAAGTACCCATAACTCTGGTTGTAATGTGACTCTTTCCAGCACCAAGCAACTTGGCAAGACCAAAATCAGATATCTTAGCATTGAAGTCGTCATCGATCAGTATATTGCTTGATTTGATGTCTCGATGCACCACTTTTGGCTCAATTGCTTCATGCAAGTAGGCAAGCCTGCAACAAGTATGTCCCATGTAAAAAGGCAATGAAACCCAGGAAAAGTGTAAATAACTCAAAGAGTGACCTATAGATGAACTTACGCCTTTGCAGTGCCAAGGAGAATTTTCATGCGGGCCTCCCATGTAAGATGTCCATGCTGACGCATAGCTCCATGGAGCCATTGCTCTAAATTGCCATTGTTGACATACTCATAAACCAACAACCTAAAATTTAATAGAAAATTTGATAAGTAAAACCAAACCCTATAAAGTGGGGAAGCTGGCACATTTTCAAGGATAGGACATAGTCAAAAAAACTCTCTTCTCAAAATATTCTTAATGTGAACAAACACCTGTCAATATATGCAAAAAACAAAAAAAAACATTCATTCATCAAATGGACAAAACCATATCCAGTTCAAACAAGGGTGCAGTCTGTGGTAAGAGAGAATTTGCAGGGTTAGGTCATTTTATAAAATAGTGCAATAATTAGTCACACCATATCATACCTATCATGAAAATAAAAAAAATGCATAAATATTCAGTTAATCGGATTTCTCTGTTTCTCATCTAAACTAAAAAAAAGGCTAAATGGAATGAGGTACCTGTGGGTTCCTTCAATACAATAACCAAGAAGTCGAACTAAGTTCTTATGCCGCACATGACCAATAGCCTCAACTTCTACCATGAATTCCTTCTCTGCTTGTCCTCTATAAGAAAATAACAAATGCAGCACATAAGCTAGTGATATATAATTTGAATGGAATTAGATAAGAAGTTGTGTAGCTCATGAAACAAGCCACTCTGGAAACTTACAGATTGTTGAGGAGCTTCTTAACAGCCACAGGAGTACCGTTGATTCAAATGGCCCTGATAAACAACTCCATATCCACCCTCACCAATAACATTTTCTTTTGAAAATCTATTTGTTGCAATTTCTAGGTCCCTTAATGTAAACCAATGTCCCCAACCAAGGCGAGAGAATTCAGGCAGACCAGATAGAGGAGAAGGAGCAGTTGTAGGATGAGAAGAAGGCCTGTACAAATTAATTGTCCCGGTGCCCCCCTTTTCTCCCGAGTGAGACCCATCAGCATCCTTCTCTAAATGATTAAATGAGCCTGATCGACTGCTATTATCAGCATTCTTTGCCTTCTCTATACTCAGATGCATCAAAAGATTATCTGAATCTTTGTCACTGAACTTGTCATTAAGGGTGAGGAAGTCCCCAGCATGAGGAACAAAATTGTTTGCTGAATTTTGATCAACCCTAATCTCTTTAATTTCCTTCGATACAGATGGGATTTGGCTAACAGGAAGCTTATCATTAGCCTTTCTTGATTTCTTCCGTGAAGTAAGACAAAGAGATAGCACCAATAGGATAAATACAAAAAACACCCCCACAAAGATCCCTATTAAGACCCACACCTTAAGATTGAAAATCTGTGTTCTCTTTGATAGTTCGATTTTCAGATCAGATGCCATTTTTGTCAATGGCAAGATGCCTGCAATATGAAAAATAAGTAGATTCAAAGTGCAGTTCCATGGATGCATAAACCATATGTCATATATGTGCATTCTTCCTTTGGTTCAATCATTTTTAAATTTGTTATGATTTTTTTCTCCCATTTCTTAGTTCTTTCTCCTTCCCAAAGCAGACAATACAATACAATCACTTATAGTGTGAATGACCTTTTTAAATTTTAGATCAAATGCATCATCTGATGCTGGGTGACACTATTGAATGATTCAACACATCCTTCAGTACCTCAAAAATCTAGAATGAAATAAGAATGTGAGTAGAAAAAAAAAAGAGGGGAGGGGCCACGTATTACAAAGAATACATGGGGAGAGAGATCAAACAAACAGACAATTTCGAATCTCCTAAAGATGAAGGAGAGGATAAGCAGAAACGGAAGGGAAAGGAACTTCCAGAAACCAATCAATAACAAAAAAAAGAAGAAGAAGAAGAAGAAGAAGAAACTGTAAGAGAAGCAGAACACCAAACACATTACTTTCTCCATACAAACGCAGCCAACTAAACACATTCATTGTCATGTAATAAAATCATATAAGCCTGAAAATTTAAACGAGAATGACTACATACAAGCACGCACACACATACACGCGCGAGCATAAACAAGTGTATGCCTAAAGTTTCTCATTTTACCTGTATTTGTTGAGATGCAGAAAAAAAACAGCCTCCACAAACCGTCTTCGGACCCTCCCTTTCAGACAATGAACCAAAATTCTAAACCCTAGATCTCTTATTAGGAGAAATCCTATACCCCATCTGGAAATGAACCCATCGAAACACCTCCAAATTAATTATAGGACTTCCTTTCTAAGTTTTATCTGTAGCTAAAATGGGTATCTATGTCTTTGAAGAGACCCTCTTAAAAAACCCTAATTAAAAGAAATAACAAAAGAAACCCTCTTGTGAAGTTGAAGGAAATGTAGAAAAACACACGGCAATGCACATGAAATTCTGGGTTGTGTGGAAATGGTGGTGGGGATAATATGAAGGCATGAACTTATCAGTGGTAGGTAATGCCTTCAGATACAGTAAAAGAGAAGCATGAAAATTGCAATTCTTTCTTCTTTTTTGTTGGTGATATCAAAAAAAGAATAAAATGACGCTTGAAGATGACGGTGACCGATTATCAGAAATTTAATTAACATAATATTTAAAAATTAGGCCTTTCTGTGAGTTGTTGTTGTCAACTCAATTTTCTAAATCCATTTGTTAAGTCAATCATCAATATTCTTAAAATATAAACAAAAAAGATAGAAATGGTAATGATTATAGGAGACAAAGTAATCAATGTGACTGAAGAAAATGTTAAATGTAATTTAGTGATGGGTTTGCAAGGTCAAATGAACAGACTGGACACCATATTAGCCTAAAACCAATGCTCATTTATGGGTATTGTGAAAATTCATGAATTCTTCGTTTTGTGATTTTTCTTTTTAAATAATTTATTGATGGATAGTAGGCTGGATAGTCAAAGAAACAGACTGGATAATATGAAGGCATGAACTTATCAGTGGTAGGTAATGCCTTCAGATACAGTAAAAGAGAAGCATGAAAATTGCAATTCTTTCTTCTTTTTTGTTGGTGATATCAAAAAAAGAATAAAATGACGCTTGAAGATGACGGTGACCGATTATCAGAAATTTAATTAACATAATATTTAAAAATTAGGCCTTTCTGTGAGTTGTTGTTGTCAACTCAATTTTCTAAATCCATTTGTTAAGTCAATCATCAATATTCTTAAAATATAAACAAAAAAGATAGAAATGGTAATGATTATAGGAGACAAAGTAATCAATGTGACTGAAGAAAATGTTAAATGTAATTTAGTGATGGGTTTGCAAGGTCAAATGAACAGACTGGACACCATATTAGCCTAAAACCAATGCTCATTTATGGGTATTGTGAAAATTCATGAATTCTTCGTTTTGTGATTTTTCTTTTTAAATAATTTATTGATGGATAGTAGGCTGGATAGTCAAAGAAACAGACTGGATACCATACCAGTTTTGTGATAGTCTTAAATACCCTTCTTTGCCTTTGAATTTGCAGATACACAGATAATGCACTTTTGTGTTTGTGGGGGAGGTGTCGTGTCATGTGTCATGCAAATGCAGTGAATGTATGGGCATTAATCAAATCATACTAGCTACCAACCAAGGCATACCCAAAAATTGCTGAAAACTCTACTGAGCCTCTTTGAGTTTTTCAACAGTGATCAAACAACATAGCATGATAACTGCAATAATTGAATTTCTCAGAAATAAGTTGTATAGGAATCATGGTGGTATGGAGAAACAACAAATACAAGAGTGCAAGAGAAAGCAAGCCCCACACTCACAGTCAAAAACACTGTATCATTCTTGAGACATTTAGCTAGCAATTAATTAATTGCTTTTATGTTTTTTGTAATAGCTTGAATTGAAAGGTGTCCAAAACCTTTCCTTTCAGAACAAATGCTATGTCCAATTTATTATGGGCAAGATGTTATTGTCTAGGACCTTTAAGTAAAATGGTTAGAAGCATCCAAATGTGACAAGATCAGAGATTCTAATTTTTTTTTTCCAACAATACCTGTACTATTTGTCCTCAAATTTTGGTATCAAATAATGTTGCATTAGACTATCAATAATGTTTTCGATATATTATAAATATTTTAACAACAATTAATTGTCACATTATTTGAGATACAACAAAACTTAGGACATGTAAAATTACTCGTTTCTTTTTCTATTTTTCTCACTTTAGAGTAGAGTATGGGTTCAAATATTAAATATTAATAAAGTTAGGTTTAATTGTGAAGTTTTAACTCTTAGAAATACTTAAGACTTGTCCAACCACTTACTTTATTGGTTGATGATGTCTAAGGATGAGCTTAAAATTAGTGCACAAAGTTCATTATTATTATTTTTTGGTTTTACGCATATAACATCCATTTAGACCATGTGATAAATATTAACTAGTAAATAATGCTTCGTCTGGTTGATCTTATAAGATAGTTCTTGAAATTAATAGAATTTTGTTTGACTTTTACAAAGGAAAGTGAAAAGTCGCATCATTCAATATAAAAAAAAAAAAAAAAATACATAAACAAGGATCATACTTTCAAATTTTTAATTTTTTATTTTTCTTGTCTTATTTTTATATTTTTTGGAAATATATGAAGCATAAAATGGAAACAAGGCTTCTCCTATTACGAATGTTCTTTTACAAGGAGTGGAAGTTGATTCAAGACCAGATAATTCTTCCCAGGATATGTAAGAGTGACAGAAGCACTAACAGTTCGTTTGGATACGTAAGAGAGAAAAGAAAGGAGATGAAAGTATTAGTTATGAGGGAAATAAAATGAGAGGAGATGAGAGAGTAATTCCTCTTTTATGTTTGGATAACTAATGAAAGGAAAGGAGAGGAAAGACTAATATCTTGTTTAGGAATGATAAAGGAGAGAAAGGAAAGGAAATGATTTTATTTTATTTTATTATTATACCCTTTAGATGTCTTAGGATAGAGGTGGTATTTTTATTTTGGCTTTTATAATTTTAAGGGTAATATTGGTATTATTAAAAATTTATTAAATCTTTGTTTCCTTTCCTTCCATTTCCGTCCACTTTTGGAGGAATAACAAAATTGCTTAAATGAGGGTTAAACTCTCCCTCATTTTTCCTCCCTTTCCTTCTTAATTTTTAAAACAAACATGATATAAGCTCCCATTTCTTCTCCTTCCTTTTCAATTCCTTCCATCCAAATATAATGTAAGTGTACAGATTTCCACTCACCCATATTCTTTGTAAAGATCAAAACTATAGCACCTTTCTACGTTAGGCTTGAGTTGCCAATAGCTTAATTATGTGTTTGCATATTATGTCAAAACATGAATATTTAAAAATATATATTAATTTATATTTAATGACTTCATATCAAGTTTTATCGGGGTTAAAAATTAACACCCCAGCCATATCTTAATAATATTAGAATAATTAAAACTTAAACAATTTGATGGTTTTTGATAAGACCAAAGTTTAGTCAATTTGACGAGTTCAAATAATTTGTTTTTAATATTCTTTTCCAAACATTCTCCTGGAAATTCCAAATTTGAATTTTTTTTCTCTCAAAAATTCACTTTCTTCTAGATTGCTTCACATTTCCTCACTTAATATATACATGAGATGTTTTCAATTCAAGTGATACTAAAGATGTGTCTCGTTTTATCCAAAATATAATTTTCAAAATAGAGTTATCATATTTTTAGAGTTTACTTTGACAACCACGTATCCAAAGGACCCATGATTGACACGTCTTCATCATTACAAAAATAAATTGTGCAAAAGGAATATAAAATATAAAGATTATCTTTCCCTTTTTTTTTTTTTTTACCAACATAAGGTATATTATATAATCAATATTTTACAAGCCCAATATAGTCTCTCAATTTATCCTTCCCAATTGTTACATTAAAGGAACTTATATTGAAGAATTACTTAATAACTTTTCTGTTGTTGTTATTATTATTACTATTACTATCATTAATCTCCTTATATATGCAGATTAAATTCTTTATTTCCATGCATTGTATATCCTATAATCATTTTTTATGAATATGTAACATAATAGAAAATATATGTACATATTTAAGATCTTGGTATAAAAAAAAAAAAAAAAGGTTTATTGTCTTCGGTAGTAATTGTAATCATTATCATTTTCTGGTATAACTTTGCTCATTTGGTAGATTTCTTTGGAACACTCTTAGTTCTCATGTGTCATAAATCTAAATTATTTGTTAAGAAAAAAAAAATATATGTTTCGTCTCTCCTAATCTCTCTTTGTCTTAATTCTCTTAGTATTCGACAATTTTGAGAGTTCAAAGGTAAAAAATCCCAGTACCAAAACATAGAAATGTTAGACCATAGCTTATATTGTAATACTGTTCGGCGGACAAAACTGGGGTCATTTTTTTTCGCAATCAGTTCATTTGCTTAGAGATGATATATTGCATCGCCCCGCGTTCAAAGGAAATAACAAGGCAAGAGAGACAAGAGTGCTTTAAAGGAGATAATCCATTCTAACATAACTTTATTAAAGTTGAAAAGGTAGTTTAATTAAAGCAGAGATAGGCCATCTAGCTAAGTGAGATGCAATCGAATCAAATCCAATAAACAGATATGATTTTTTCATTCATTTAGCTTTGTTATATGGTTGTGAGAAAAGCATTTGTTTTTTTTCTTAGAAAGATGTTAAAAAATAAGCCATGAGATGACTTGACAGAGGAATAAAATATCATCACTGAAAGTTGGATTCATTCATTAGAAAAAAGCCCTGTGGGACCCTAACATGTTGCATTTGTTGAGCAACACTGTGAAGCTTATATGAGTTTCACAAAAATAATAAATTACATATGCTACTAGTTTAATTAACCGGACTTTTTTTTTTCCATTCATTAGGAATCGTTGCAACACTTATGAGTACAATAATTTTCAATTAAG
Source organism: Nyssa sinensis (assembly GCA_008638375.1). Classification (NCBI taxonomy): domain Eukaryota; kingdom Viridiplantae; phylum Streptophyta; class Magnoliopsida; order Cornales; family Nyssaceae; genus Nyssa; species Nyssa sinensis. Next base: position 111,331 of record VIRR01000386.1, on the reverse strand, counting down.
TTTTATCCAATGAAGCTATATATTAATATATATATATATATATTATAGAGAGAGAGAGAGAGAGATGAAGACTATAGTTTTGCTTATTGCAAGATAGATATGAATGTAATAAATAAGGATCCATCCTCTCATCACTGAATTCAACCAAGTGAACTACATTCTCTCGTGTCTTTGTCTTACCTCACAATAGTTTTCTTCCAGCAGTCTAAAGGAAAATGTAATGTATCGTTGGAGAATATAAAGGACAATCCAAACCTATTCAGAAAGATTCCGACAGGCTTTTTACTCCATTTCTTCACACTTCACAGAGGTGTCAACAAGTACCGTGAAAAAACCAATGTGCCCAACACAGCATCTTAGAAGGGTATCTCAGTACTTTTATTATTAAGGATAACATGTTTATATTTTTTTATGTCAGAGGTACTAGTAGGATATATATGAAAATTAAACAACAAAAGTGTTGGATTGTCTCACATCGCCAGTCTCTAGCTCTTCTGATTTATATATAAGGGTCCTCTCTCCCTCTCTTAACACTTGGGTTTTAAGGAGCTAATTTAGAGTTGAGCCTCCAATTTCTACATTGTTGGATTGTCTCACACATCGCCCGTCTCTAACTCCTCTGGTCTATATATAAGGGTCATTCTCTCCCTCTCTTTAATACCTGGGTTTTAAGGATCGAGCTAATTTAGAGTTGGGCCTCCAATTTCTACATGGTATCAAAGCCAGGTCAGAGCTCTAACTTTGAGCTACCTGTACGGGGCCGCTCACCTGCCCTTCCCTCTGCAGGGCAATATGGTCCAGGGGGCGTGTTGGATTGTTCCACATCGCCCGTCTCTAGCTCCTCTGATCTATATATAAGGGTCATCTCTCTCTCTTTAATACCTAGGTTTTAAGGAGTTAATTTGGAGTTGGACCTCCAATTTCAACAAAAGAGACATAATATCCAAAACTAGAGAAGCTAATTAAATTTACTAAAGCAAAGAGGCAAACATGAACTCATATACAGCTTTGGCTACCCTGTGGACGATTATAATTAAACATGTATGTATACATTTATATATATATATATATGTGTGTGTGTGTGTGTGTATGTTTATGACACGCATCTGCTAGCAAACAGAGTCAATTAGGGGAAGATATTTGATTTTTATTATATAAAAAGTGTATACATGTATCATGTATGATATACTTTCTTTTCTTTTTTTGTTTGTGGGGGTGGGGGAATTAGTCCTGTTAGATTCCTATCCTGCTTCCGCCCTCTGCAAGGGGACCTCAGTGCCCTCTGATTCAAGGGCAAGCATATGGGACCGATGGTTCAGATAAAATAATATCGAGAGGACAAGGTCCAAAATTATTTGGCTGTTTCTCAAGCAAAAGCTTACAAAAAACACACTTTGAATTGGATTATATACTACTGTCATAGATTTGCATTTGATTATTATATTGTAACCAAATGCTGCTAATCCAATCATTTCATAGAGTCAATGAGCTGGAAGTTTTTGATGTTGGAAGTTAGGGAAAGAGAAGTGTTGGGCAAAGAAGCCATTGGTCTCCTTTTACAGCTCATTCTTAGCCCTACTGGCTGAAGTTTTATGCCTGCAGGTAGCCATCAGGAATGGGGACAAGCCTTGGCACAAAGGAAAGAGCCATTTGGATAGGCAAAATGTTCATTTGAGTTTTGTTATAATGTTATGCCTACACCAATAACTCCTACCACCATGACATATACTTCAACAATGAGAGTCAAAATAGGTATCAATTCTTATATTTTATTTTACTGTATTTTGAATTTAAAATGTTAAACAATTTGAACCAACCAATTGGGGGAGAGATTGTAATAGTTATAATTCCCACCAAATTTTGCCTCTCCTATCTCTCTTCCCAATCATCTGTTAGAGGCATGTTGCTTGAAAAATTCTTCATTGTTCTTGGTGAATTGCACCTAGGACAATGAACACTTGATACATATGCAGAGTATATAAAACATATATTAATGTATCATATGTTCATTGACTCTGATGCAATGCACTCAGAACCTAATGAATAACAACTCATTTTGCCTAGTATAATGCCTCCTCTATTGGAGTACCAAATTTGGGTGTTGAGGAGGTAAAATGACAGTTAGGTCATTTGCCTCCCGTGATGCCTCCCCCCTCTTGGAGATGCTCTAAAGTTGTTATATTTTAACATAAAAATTATGAGTTTGAGTTATAAAATTAACTCTACACTTGCGAATAAAGTTGTATGCATATAACTTTTCCAAGAACCCACAATAGATGGAATCTTGTGCAATAGACTAGTCTTTGTTAAGTAATCACAAGGAATGTTGAGTGCCCTTGTGTAATGTTTGTATGTCCCTAACCAACTGCATTAGTGGTTAAAAGTCGCATTATCTATTCAACTAATCTGGTGGGTGGGTGGTTGCATCAACTTGTCTTCTCACTTATGATATGATTTGTGATAATAAAGCTGTTAATACAGAACTTTGAACACATTTAATTATATGATTCTGTCTCCTTCACAGAAGATAACAACCCTGATTTGTAGGATTTCTTTCTAAATGGATGCTCTGTTAAATGATGCGAAGGTTTAGCGCTATTATTAATTCAATGACCAATTAAGCAACGAAATGATTGTAAACCACTGTGATATTTCAAAGTGCTGTGCTACTAAAATTATATTCCTTTTTTCCTATCTTTGTATCCAAGGACTTGCAGTGAAAAACTGATTTTACATGAATAAGCTCAATAAAGAAAGAGTCCTGCAGGCTTCTTGATTTGTCAGATTATAGTGACTAAGCTAAGCTCGCAAAAAGATTCAAAAAAAAAAAAAATGAGTGATAAGAGTAAAATCAATGGTCTTGTTACTCATATTTCAACCTTGTGTGTGATTCATATAAATACTCAAATAATATGAGTAGCATTAGACTTTTTTCACTAGAGCTTTTTTTTTCTTCTGTTATTTTAAATGTGTGCTTCATATATCCCTTTCCTCATTAAGTTACAAATTACCACACATTATCTCTTCCAACTGCCTGCATTTAACACCATCACTCTGTTGGAATTTGAATTTAAAAATCTCTTGTCCCACAATGTTTTGTGAATATGTTATTTGAGTTTATTTTCACTTATTTTTTACAAGTCATGCGATTGGGTGAGTTAAGTCTTGACCCAGCTGACTAAGTCAGCATCTGCAATTTTTTATTGGTTGGGATAAAGTTTTGTTAATTTGAATTGTGTTCATCAGCTGCAATAATAAAGTTTTTTTTATGAATCCCAATCCCAATCACTACACCATTCACCGTAGAGTTATGGATCGGTGGTTACAGACTTTTATGACCCAATTCTTCGGCCTTAATAGCTAGTACCCTGGTAACCTATGCAGTAGGCCAGCCCAACCCCCTCCATTACCCACATTCAACTCTAACATGCTGAGCCTTTTTCCTTCAACATTCCACTCAATTTCATATATCCCTAATTTATATTCTGAATATGACATTTCATTCTGTTATATTTTTGGATCTCATCTCATGTAATTTTTAAAATTATCATATAGTGACATATCACACTAATGACATAAATTGAAAATCTCTAACATTATTGTACTATTTGCACATTGGTACACTTTTAACATATTTTTTTAGTCATTGATGAAAGAGTCGGTGTTCTTGCCTACTATAAATGTGGCGTACAAATTAGGCTTTTATTATAAGTTGTGTTGAGTTGTATCTTGGAATCATTGTTGATTATTACAATATGCACATAAAGAAATATAACGACTTTAAAATAGTAGTTGTATTGAGTTGTATATTTGAGTCACTGTTAATAATTATAATTGGCACCTAGAGAGGTATAACAACTTTAAAACAGTGTTTGCGTGTATTCTTTTACTATCTAATTATTATTCTGTTAGTTACATTGTCTTCTTATTGTCCAAATTTTTTTATTTAGTTTTTATTTTTATTTTATTTATATAGTTTTATAAAGCATAAAAGAATATTTCACAAAATGTTGTAATTTTACATAATGCTTTAATTTCAAAACTATTGGATAACAAGTTGCAAAAGCGACTCATGAGGGTCGGCCGAGTTGGTTGATGGGTGTACTACTCACACATCACATCTAGTTTCGAATCTTTTATCTTCAAATGATGTCCCTTGATCGTGAACGTTGGGATTGGCACTCCGAATTTACTAGCTTTAGGATGGGTTCAAAGGGCTCTGTCTATGGAAGTTCTTAGCCATAAAAAAAAAAAAAAAAGTTACAAAAGCAATTTCTATTTAACTAGATTAAACGTCACTATTATAAATAAAAACTAGAGAGTATTAGAAAATTTTGAAACACACACTTCCTCGATATATGATCATAAAATAGTTTCAAATAATGCCGATAACTTAGGAGGAAGAAGAAAAGGAAAAATTAAGTTAACAAAGATGAGTATTTGCTTCAATATGGTACATCTAATATCTTCTTCAACCGAAAAAACTTTTTTTTTTTTTAATTCAACGATCGAGAATAAGGAATCAAATACACACTAAATACGTGAGGAGTGTGTGCTCACATCACTTGAAAAAGATCTCAGTCCTCAACTAAAAAGAATCATTCATCATTCTTATTAACCTCACAATCTCTCAAATTAGAAATATTTTTAGAGTCAGAATTGCACCATGGATAAAAGAGTCATTAAACCGTATAAAAATATATTCTTGCACTTCTATATTTACTTCTAAAATTCAATATATAATTAAAAAGAAAAGAGAAGATTCCTTCTGGCAAAGAGAAGAGAATCCTTTAATTTTTTTCCTTAACAATAGGCATTATTTTAAAATTTACATCTTTATCAACCCTTTTATTATTATTTTTTTCTAACATTAAGTGTCTTACTAGTGGCCTCCTCAGCCAAGAGGCAACGCTTCTCAATTTTTGTTTTCATCTTCCTTGTTTTCTTATAAAATAAAGTTAAAAAATATCAAAGTGACAGTAAAGGTGTTTTTGGTACGTCGAAATATACCTTCATTTAATTGTTAGTATTGAATGAAATAGTTTCAAACAATTCAATCATCATCGAAAAAATTGTGGTATATTTATTAAATTATTTTCAAAGGACTAGCGTACATTTCGTAAAATGATATATTTTTTTAATGAAATGAAATAGATTTAGAAATAAAATAAAATAAGATTGGTCATTTCATTTCATTTTTTTATTTGACTAAATACGTTAGAATGAAATAGTTATTATATAATAGTATTTGATTTGAACAATTTAACTATTGGAATAGAATGAAATGGTTTCAAATAATTCAATTGTTCGGAATAACTCAATCATCCTAAAATACTTTTTTTGCATATTCATTAAAGTATTTTTTAAAGGGATCATTTATATTTCATAAATAATCATATATAAGCAATACTTGCTAACAATAATTTGGTGTTATGAAAAACAATAATCTCAAACCAATAACAGACGTTATTATTTAAGGACACCAACAGTCAATCTTGTATATCAATAGTTTGAACAATCAATCTTCCTATAAAAAATTGTAATTAAATTTAATAGTTATATTTTAACGGGTATAGTTTTCATAACAGTCGTAATTTAATAGATATATTTTTACAGTCAAAATTTTAGCGGGTATAGTTTTCATAACAGTCGTAATTTAATAGATATATTTTTACAGTCAAAATTTTAAATTTTGTCTGTTGAAATTCAAATTTCAAAATTCAACCGCCGAAATTCAAATTTCAAAATTTAACCTCTAAAATTAAATTTTAAAAAGTAAAATTCGTCTATAAATATGATCATTTTTCTCATGTTTTCATCCATCTATATTACATTCTCTTTATATATTCAATATTTTCTTTATCTTTGATTATTTATCCTGTCATATTTTCATTCATCCATCTATATGAATCGTTATCCTAATATTTTAGGAGGGGTCCTCAATATTGAGAAAGAAGATGATAATGAATTGGATATGTTGTACGTTGTAACCAGAAGGTCATAAGGGTCTAATCAAGGACGGATAAGAAGGCATCATGGTTCCGTTCCAAGCCATAGAATAGTTAATCGTGGTAGAGTTGAAGGTCACGAAAGACTCTACCGCGACTATTTTACTACCCCTTGTGTATATGAAGTTTTTTTTTTGAAGGAGGTTCCTAATAAGTCGTCCTCTTTTTTTCCGAATTGTAAATGAGGTTGAACAACACGATTCATTCTTCATCCAAACAACAGATGCCGTTAGAGTTGTCGGTTTGTCATCCCTTCAGACGATAACAGTTGCTTATAGAATTCTTGCTTACGGAACACCGACAGATTCTGTGGATGAATACATCAGAATTGGAGAAAGTACTGCCATATAGAATCTGAAAAGGTTTGTGAAAGTTGTTATTGTAGTGCTTGGCGACTATTACTTGAGGCCACCAAACAACAATGATATTGCTCGATTGATACAGACGAGGGAACAACGTGGCTTTCCCGACATGTTAGAGAGTATTGATTGCATGCATTGGAAGTGAAAAAATTATCCGACCGCATGGCAAGGTATGTATACTGGTCATTGTCACGAACCAACTATCATTTTGGAAGCTATGGCTTCTCAAGATATTTTGATATGGCATGCCTTCTTTGGATTTCCTGGTTTGCTGAATGACATAAATGTTCTAGATAGGTCCCTTGTTTTTGCATTATTAGCAAATGGTCATACTCTTCTAGTAAACTATACAATTAATGGCCATGAGTATACAGTAGGATATTATCTAGCTGATGGTATTTATCCAAACTGGTCAACATTTGTAAAAACAATTCCCTGTCCACAAGGTTTGAAGCAAAAACATTTTGCTAAAGAACAAAAGTCGGCAAGAAAAGATGTAGAGCGGGCATGTGGGGTACTTCAAGCCCGTTTTGCAATCGTGCGTGAACTAGCACATTTTTAGGATGAACAAACACCTTGCAGATATTATGAAAGCGTGCATAATAACGCATAACATGGTCATTAAGGGTGAAGGAGATATTGATAACAATGACTTTGATGGAAGTGATGCAAATCCGCCTATAGAAGTGTCTCATGTGTATACACTAGAATTGGAAGATTTCATGCAAACACATTGTTAGATCAGGGACAGTACAACTCATTCTCAACTGCAGTCAGATCTTATCGAACATTTGTGGAAACGACATGGCGAAGAATAATTTTCTTAATTTCAATTTCAAATTATGTTTTCAATTTCAAGTTGTGTTTTCAATTTCACAAGTACTTTCATTGCAATCAAACTTAATATATAGTTTTTCATAAATAATAGCAACATAATAAATAATGATTAAAAATTAAAACCCCGCTTTTCATAATCTCTATCTTCAGGTTATTCCAATATGTTACAGAAATTAGGTTCATGCCAGTAGTGTCAGTTTCTATGATCTAGTAATGCTTCAACACCGATTTGCTTCTCTTTGTTTTTAAGTTGTTTCTTCGAAGCCTTTCTACCCAATGGCCTATCGAGGTTGGGAGTGGACGAGGGTTCAGTGTTATCCCCTAAATATGGAGTGGAATAGCAAGATTCAACATGATTTGATTCAGCATGACTACCAGTTGAATGTGTTTTTACTCTCTTATTGTTGGTGAGATTATCAGTCCATTTTCGCTCAATTTTCAATATATTCCAACAATGCTCCTATTGAAATGGTCTTCTAATGATCTTAGCAAATATTTTTTTGCTTAATCAACCTGAAAAACATATGAAATCATTCAGTCAATAGTTAAAATATCAAATCATAGTAGTGTCTATCTAAGAAAGCTCAATCCTTACATTATTTTGCTCGGTGTGTCCACTTTGTCGGAATATTTCAATTTGACTATAAAAATTAAAAAATTTGCCACATTTTACATTTATATCAGTTCAACGGCTTTTAATAGAAGCTTGCGAGCGCTCTTCTTGATTGCCTTCATGAAGTTCTAAGTATTTCAATATTCTATGCCATAAAACACCACCTTATTGTTTATTCCCAGTAATTGAATCTTTACTCATGTTAAGCCACTGCAGACACAATTAATTTATCTTCTTCTTAAAAGAAGTTCTTTGTCCTTTGCAATTTTTTCACTCTTGAAGCAACTTTATTTTGTACTGACGCCAATACTGCGGGATTTGATTGCATAGCATCATCATATAAATCAGTATCGCTTATAAGCAAATCAGTGAAATAACCGTCAAATTGCGAAACCATCTAAAAAAATTATAATCAATTTAAAGAATGAGCATAAAATAATCAATTAAAAAATAAATAAAATCACCCTTAATTAAAAATAAATAAATTAAAAATTAAATAAATTTAGAAAATTCAAATTAAATTACAAAAATTAATTTAATTAAAAAATCAATTTAAATTCTAAATAACAATGAACTAAAATAGAAAAAATTCTTTAATTATAAAAATTAGCTAAATAAATAAAATCACCCTAAATTAACAAAAAATAATAAATAAATAAATAAACTAAAATTAAAAAATTTAATTTAAATTACAAAAATTAATTTAATTTAAAAAATTAATTTAAATTCTAACAATTAACTAAAATAAAAAACTTATTTTAAATTAAAATCAATTATATATATATATATATAGTTCTCAGTTTCCGCAACATTTCATTTTCCTTCTCCTTCCTCGCGCCTTCTTCCCTTTCCCCTTCCTCTCTCCTGCGCTTGTGCCTCATTCCCCTTCCCCTTTCTCTGCGCCTCCTTCCTCTCTTTCTAGACTGTGCGCATCCCTTCCCTCCACTACCACCGTTGCAAGCTCTCTCCACCACCATTGGTAGCGCGGCGACACCCCTCCAGATCTGCCATCACCAACATTTATGGCAGCAAAAAAAAATCAAGAATAGGGAGCAGGATACTTACAGTGATTTTTAGAGGCAGCAAGCGATTTTCAGATGATTTTTCAGGCTTTGATAAGTTTTCTCTTCACAGAATCTCTGTATTATAGAATTTTTTGGTTGAAATAGAGCCGTTGGAATGGTAGTCGTTGGAACAGTAAAATTGGAAATGGCCGAACGGTTAAATGCACCTCTTCCTTTTCTGTCTCCAAAGTTTATAAAAATAAGCACCCCAAGAACATTTGTGCTATTTTACAACCCTAGATGCCACCTCCATTGGAGTGAAAAATTTTGAATTTGGGGTGTCATTTTGACGATTATGTGGTTGGCATCCGAGATGGTACTCCCCCTTAGAATTGCTCTAAGCATTAAGTTTATTAACATATTTATCATTAGAAGAAGAAGTTAAAGAGATTAGATTACCTTTTGTCTGTAAAACAAAAGAATTACAAAAAAATAGAAGTAAAGTAAAATAAAAAAGAAGAAGGGAATATTTGTAATTTGTTTTGATAAAATAAGAAAAGACAATTTCATTTCAAATTTTTTTTGAGACATAAGTGTAATTGACAAAAAGTTTAAAAAAATTTTTAGGCTGCGTTTGGATTGTGATTCAAATATGATTTTTTAAAAAATGATTTTGAAATGTATTTCAGAATTTTGTAATTAATTTTTTGAAAACTGTGAAAATGTGTTTGGTTATATTCATTAGAAATCGGTTTCTGAGTTAAAAATATGAAAATGCGTTTGAATGTGGTAATCTTAAAATAGATTTAGAGATGAAAAATATGAAAATGCATTTGAATATGATTAAATTTTTTGTTTTTTTATAATTTTTACCAAGAGCTTTGTCTTTATAAACAAATTTTAGGTAAATTATTTGTTAATTTTATACTTGAAAAAAAACCACATAAAATATCTTTTATCCAACACTCGCCCCTTCATTGTCCGTTGCCCTTCATCCCTCCAAGGCTCCAACAAGAAAAGATCAACAATTTTGCGGTCGTGTGGATGCCGATTGTCCCTCATCCTTCCAGCAAGCAAAGATCGTTTCTATATTCGTGAGGAACCAAACAATGACGACGCCGTTAAGAGGAACAGAATTATGTAGATATTACAGAAAGAGAGAAAACCTAGGGTGAGGGGTTCACTTGTGGCAGGAAAGCTGTGAGGTGGAGTGGGATTATGTAAAGAGATCCATTAGATGAATTAGAAAATTTATAGAGAGAGAAACCTTCTTTGTTGTAGCCATGGTGAGTTGAGAGAGATACTGAAAAAGAAAAATAAAAATCTACGATGCATTCATGTATCTGATACGTGAGATTTTGAAAGAGGAGTTCCGTGGGTAGTGTAAGGGAGAGAGGCTACAGCGAATGAGAAAATTTTTAGAGAGAGAAACCTTCTTTGTTGTAGCCATGGTGAGTTTGTTTCAAGACAGAGAAAGTGAGGGAGAGAGATGCATCTTGTGTTAGAGAGATATAGGATTTGTTTGGATAGTTTTTGAGAGTTAGAGTTTTAAGAAATTTTTTGAGAAGTGTTTTTAAGTAATTTCTTGGAATTTGAACCATTATTTGGATTGATTAATTTGGAAAAAGATAAAAAAAGTAGGTTATGTTTTTAAAATAAGATTTTTAATTTCAAATTACAGGATATATGTTTTGAAATTAATTTTTTTTTAAATTTAGATTATTATATCGAAATACATTTTTATAATTTTTAAAAAATTAATTACAAAATTTTTTAAAATATTTTTCAAAATATTTTTTCTAAATTTTTGAATTTAAGTTTCTGCTAACAAAACTATGAAAATACATTTTGATTTGAAATTTGATTTCATATTTTTTAAGATAAAAAATAATGAACATGCATTTGGATATAATTTAATTTTTGTAATCTAAATTATTAATAATAATTAGTTATTCAATTTGTAACAAGTCTAAATTGCTTTATAGCACAATAACAAAATATGAAGTTTCAACCCAATTTCATGTATTCTTCAACAGTTTGGGTGAAAATCGCACGCGCAAAATGTCCACGTGCCTATGTGATTCCTTTTAATAATAGTAGCTGTGATCAGAATTTAATATATTTACTTAAAAATGATATAAAAAATTTAATTTTATTCGAATTTAATAATTAATTTAATAAAAATAACAAGATTTAACAAATTCGATTCATTAATATAACATATATTAATTATTAAGTTAAATAATATTTTTTAAAATTAAAGTTATATATCATAAGTTTGGCATATTATAAAATAATATTTTATATGTATAATATATATTATAATATAATATTTTATAAATATAATATATATTAATATCATTATTAGATCAAATAAAATTTAATTTGATAATTAATAAATTTAAATTAATTTATTGAGAGAGAGGGAAGGGAGAGAGCGAGACAGGAGCGCTGGGTTGAGAGAGAGAGCAAGACAGAAGCAAATATGTGTGGTGATTGAAGGGGTATTGGAAAGTGTGTGAAAGATATGAATAGATACGCTCAAAAAGGAAAAGTGGGATTTTGTTTAGGATTTTTAAAATGAATTTAAGATTGAGTTCAAGATTTTGTTTTTTTGTTGACTAAACAAACAAGTTTTTAAAATGTGAAATGGAAAAATCTACTTTTGAATTTATAACCAAACACAGCCATAAAGTCTTGAATAAAGTTGCCCAATTTTGAAGTGATGTATCAAGATATGTTTTGAAAAGCTTTTTAGTTCAGCACCCTTTTCGTACTATCCAAACAAGTTTTTGAATTTTTGAATATTGTGAAGCTGTCTTTGGATTAGTAAACAAACATGCCCTTATAATTTATCTAATTTTTTTAAAACTGACATATAGTTATAATCTTTTACAAGATATCAACTCGTGTCAATACAAATATTTACACAAAAGGATGTTATATTTTAAAATTTTTTATTTTGAATTTAGTATTTAACGTGATTATTAGTCACTTAACAAAAAGATTTAAGATAAAAATTTTAAAATTACAAATATGACGAAAATGATCTGTTCACAGCCGTGCACCAGAGAAACTTGTACGTCTACGAAGAGTGACAGCTATGACCCCAACCCTACGAAATGGATTGATTTCTTCATACGCAAAAATCTCTGATCCATTAACCCCAAATTTTGTTTTTTAAAAAAGTCTTCACTCTCTGCATTCACTTCTACTGGCGTCAAACACGGCTCGCTTCTTCCGACATCTCTCTGTGTGTCTCCTCACCTTTTTCTAAATAGTCCCCTTCTTCTCTTCTTGTCATCATTGATCGGTGGCGGAAGAGTAGCGACCCGCAATCTCCGATGCACGCCGTTGGTTCTATCCGTCATTTTCGGATTAGGAGTTATTTGAACGGTCGATCTCGAGGTAAAGCATTCAACTTTTCGTTCTTCTTGCACCACTAATTAGATGAGGTTCTGCATTATCATTATAAAGTTAGTATTCAATCAGTCCCAAGTCCGTGTATTTGTTGTCATTTTAGTAAGGAAAATGCTATATATCCCTAATTTATATCCTCAACTGTATCTTGATATGGTGTGTTATGATATGATAGTTTTGGGTCCCAATGTGATGTGTTTAGGTAGATAATTTTGGGTCTCACATGATGTATTTTCAAAAGTACTATATCCTAATACATTACATCACATTACCAATATAATTAGGAATATAAATTGGGGCTACCTAGCACTACTCTTTTAGTAAACTTGGTGAATTTCTCCAAATCTGTATTATAATGAGATAAATACTATGAATATGTAACATGCAAAATGCTGCTCTTAATTATAAATCTCACTAAGAAGTCGCAAAAATGTGCAGTCGTTAAAATAATGCAAGGTTGATAGTTGTCTTAGAAAATCTTTATCTATGTTACCAAGATTTGTTGTTTGTGACTACAAGGCTCCCTTAATGTGTATGTATATGGTGCCTGCATCCTTATCTGCATCTGCATGTGCATGTGTTGTTTACACTTATGCACAAACTGTTTTTAAACTAAAGATTTAATGAAGGACAGCTGCACCAGAAATTTTGAATATTGTTACCTCTGATTTGGTTATGGTGGGCACAAGTTGTGGAAAGCTTGTAGATTTAGGGTTTTAAAAGGTCAAAGAAAGTCTTTTGGCTTTAGGAACCATAAGACTTCAAAATTCATTAGTTTCAAAAGTGATTAGTTGCTTGGTTGATATTCTTACTTAACATCTAACTATATTGGCGTTTTGGTGTCAAGTTAAAGACCAACAGGTGGGGAAGGGTTGGAACTATGGAATTAGGGTTTTGGGTGGAAAAACTAAAGAAAGAGAAAGATATGGTTGTGGATAAAATAATAAACTCTGGTGAAAGAGAGTATGATAAAAAAGGGAAAAAAAAAGGAAGAATGAAGAGGGGAGGAACAAATATTCTAGCAATGTCATGTAATATTCCTTAGGTTGGGTTGCATCACCACCACACAATCTTCACTTCCTTTAAAACTTAACTCTATTGAGTTCAAGTTTATATTTTTTTTTGTGGATAAGTAAATGACTTCAAGTATAAAAACACGCCAACATCTACATACATATGTGTGTGTAAGCTATTAGACTTCTCCTAGGAGGGCACAACCAGGTTTTGTAAATGCTCTCTTCATAAAAGGGCACTAGAAAGGATATTGGTATCTTGCCTACTAGAGTTATTTTTCTTCATTCTACATTAAGTGTAATGGTGAGTTAATAACACATTTTAAGGAAGAGGAGATGACTTTTTTCATGTGAGACTTTCTTAGCCTCTCATTGATGTAAGCCAAAGACTCAATAACATATCTAAATCCATAATTTTTTTTTTGATAAGTAACATATCTAAATCCATAATAAGATCCATGGATTATAGCACACGTTCATAAAAATCTTAAAATTACCAAACTATTAAAACATAAAAGAACATAACTAACATTGCCCAACCACATATTTACTCAAAATAACATAAATAAAAACTCAAATGCAACTCAAAAATTGATTATATAAGGTCTAAAGCTCCATCTAAAATTTTTGATTTGCCTCTTTACTTTGTTATTTATATATATATATAATTTTTTTTATAAGTAAAGAAATGACATTAAGGTGCCCAAGGCAAACCCGAATATAACCTAAATTTTTTTTACAAAGGTCTTAACGACCTCGAAAAATTGACTATAGCAGCATTTACAAGAAAAGCCGCATTGGCCAAAAAAATAAAAATATTAGAAAGTTATCATTGAGGGACATTAGAGTATTTTCTAACCCTCAAAGACACGATTGTTCCTCTCTTTCCATAAACTCCACATGAGGCCCAAGGGAGCAAGATTCCACACCTTCCTTATCTCTTTTCTCACCTTGGAACCTTGCCAAGCCAAAAGGAAATCCTTAATTGAGTTTGGCATCACCCAAAAAACACCAAAAATAGTGAATACCAAATCCTAGCCTTTTCGCGCCATGGGACAGTGGCTAAGCACGTGATCCACCCCCTCAACGACTCTGTTGCACAAGTAACATATGCTTGCTATATGAAAACCTCTTTTATTTAAATCTTTGGTTGTCAAAATGGCATTCCATGAAGCCCCCCATGCAAAGAAAGAAGCTTTAGGAGGCACCCCCGAATAATGGATTAATCTCCACAAGAAAATGTGGATCATCAAAACTGACCATGCTCCTATAGAAAGATTGGATAGAAAAAGAATTTTCATCTGTTTCCCTCATCATAACATCCTCCCTACCCTCCCTAATCCTCTCTCCCTGAATATGAGAAAGGAACAAACCCACCTCCTCTAGCTGCTGGTCAAAGAACTCCCTCGTAAACCTCAGACTCCAAACACCTCAACCCCACCCTCTCTTAATAGTCTCTCACCCAAGCCCCCTTCTTATGGGCCAAATTATACATCTGGAAAAAACACCCTCAAGGCTTTATCCCCACTCCAAGCATCCTCCCAAAACTTTACTTGAGAACCCATCGTCGCTACAAACCTCACCCTCAACTAGGACTCCCTCCACACTCCCAAAATAGCCCCCCATAACTTACAACCCCAAGGACCCTCAACTTCCCCCGACTTCAGTCTCCCTTCCCACACCCGTATTTAGTTGCAATAACCTCCCTCCACAACATCCCCCTCTTCACTCCGAATCTCCATAACTATTTGCCAAGAAGTGCCTTATTGAAACTCTTCAAATCTTTCACTCCTACACCGCCTAAAGAAACCGACTTCTTCATCTTATCCTAACTAACTGAATGCATCCTCCTAATATCACCCTCATGACCCTACAAAAAGTCTCTTTGAATATTTTCCAACCTCTTACACATTGGCTGGAAAGCCTAGAATAGGAAACAAATATAAAATATGTAGTTAGATTGCTCATAATACTCTTCATAAGGGTAAGCCTCCCACCCTTTGAAAGCATTTGAACCTTCCATCCCGTTAATTTTGCTTTGGAACATTTCTACCACTGGGTCCCAAACTACACAAGATCTAGTTGAAGCTCCTAATGGAAGCCCCAAATAAGTCATGGGAAAAGACCCTATTCTACATCTCAGAGTGCTCGCAAGAGCCTCCAACTCCCTCACCTCCCCAACAGGAAGGACACTTTTGGTAAGATTGATTCTCAAGCCTGACATTGCCTCAAAGCAAACCAAAATACACCTTATGAATCCAAGCTGCTGCACAGACAACTTGTAGAAAATGATAGTGTCATCTGCAAACAAAAGATAGGAGATATCAACCCTGGTACCCCTTTTGACACTTGTTCATTATAGAGAAAACCCGTCAGTAAGCCCACCAACTTCGCCCTAATCATAAAATGGCTTAAGACCTCCATAGTAATTACAAATAAAAAGAGGGGGGGGGGGGGAGTGGGTCCCCTTGAAGTCTGAAAGAAGCCAGTGGATGAACCATTAACTAGGATTGAAAGAGAGACCATCTCCATGCAGGTCACCATCTATCTCCTCCAAGTCTCCCTAAAACCCATCTTCCTCATCATGCACCTAAGAAACCTCCAATCATAAGCCTTTTCGATATCAAGCTTGGACACCAGCCCATCCTTCCCCACCTTCCTCGTCTCATCAATGTATTCATTAGCAATTAGAGCTGTATCCAGGATTTGCCTTCCTCCTACTAACGCGCCCTAACTACTAGAAATGATACTACTCATTACCTTCGTCATCCTTGAAAAAAGGACTTTAGCCACAAGTTTATAAACACTACCCACCAAGCTCATGTGACGAAAATCTATAATATTTCTTGCACCTTACTTCTTGTGAACCAACGCAATGAAGGAAGCATTGAGACTCCACTCCATTCCTCAATCTTTGTGAAAACTTCTAAAGACCTCCATCACATCGCTATTCACTACACTCCAACAATTCTTATAGAAAGCCATAGTGAAATCGTCAGGCCCGGTGCTTTATCCCCATCGCAAGCCCCTAAAGCTCCCACTACTTCCTCCTCACTGAAAGGAAGCTCCAACATGCTGGCCATTCAGTCTCTCAACTATAATATCCTCCACTTCCGGCCTCCAATGTCTTGGTTCAGAGTACAACTTCTTATAAAAATTAACAATTCCATCTTTAATAGCTTCTGCTTGCGTCAAGGACTGGTCATCCACAGTGATAGCTGCAATTCTATTCCTCCTAAAATGGGCTGAAGCCACCTTGTGAAAGAACCCTGTGTTGCAGTCTCCTTTCAACCAAAGGGCCTGAGATTTTTGCCTCCACGAGATTTCTTTAGACTTTAGAATCATGCCAAACTTGCCCTTTAAACCAAAGGGAAAAGGGAAAGGGGAAAGGAAGTGTTTGATGGTTGGGTTCAATGATGGACCCTTCTAAAAATTTCTATTGACTTAACAAGCGAATGAAATATTAAACATAGTTTTCAAGGAGGGACAAGTACCTTACAAAGCCCAATAAGCATTCATAAGGAAGGAAAAGTAGGTATTTTGTTTCTATGTTCTGTTTCTTATGTTTTTTTTTAATAACGAAATCAACGATGAGTTCTTGTAAAAGATCAGAGGGATTGAAATTTTCTTTGATAACACTTGATGTAGAACCAAAAAAAAGAAGAGAGAGAGAGATTTTAGAAGTTCAATTTTTCAATTCATTCAGGAGTACCAAATCCATTACACCCAATGTGAGACATTGTATGAATTGATTGTTTCTTGAGTGATTGGGGTAACCCACTGTCACATGGACGGAGCCAGGAATTTATTTATTATTATTATTATTATTTTTTTTTGGGGGGGGGGGGAACTTTGTTCTTAATGTTCAATCATAAATTTAAAAATTAAAGAAGTTATAAAACTTAATATTAATTAATATTGTTTTTGATAAATGACTAAACTCATTGTTATAAAGGTGTTTACAAATTAGATAAGAAGTCCAGCCAAAAAAGAGGGAGTAAAAAGCTTAGGCTATAGTGATGATCTTCTCCTTTGCACTTTTAAGGATGAAATTAGATGGAATCACACATAGGAAGTTAGCTCTTCCAGCATAATGCTCCCTCTTTCCAAACTCTCCAAATCTCACTGTCATGCTCCACAGGTCACCTCTGCCACAACCACCTTCATGGCAAAGTTACATAGTTCTAACTAGTCTTTCGAGGTTGTATCACACCTAGGAAATTGTATCTGACCTTCGCATTAGTTTTCTTTCCTCAACAACCTGTAGAATTGTCAAGCAATATAAAAGATAAACTGTCAGAATGGAATTTTAATTTGATACATGTGGTTCGAGGTTCTTTTGTCCTAGGTTTGCTCCCAAGGACTTGGCACTGAAATTCAGAGACAATTACCTATTCTGATGTTTATCTAATTTCTGTCAGTAGTTGGAATCCCGAGCAATCCAAAGGCATAATTGCTAGAATTCAAGTTTATTTACTCTATTTAGGTTTGTTGTATGTTCCTGTGTCCTGTCAAAATGGAAGTTTAATTTAATATACGGGGTTCTGTTAGAGGTTCTTTTGTCCTATGTTTGCTCTGAGGACTTTGTGGCATAAATAGTTGGCACTGAAATTCAGAGACAGTAACCTAATCTGATGTTTGTCTAATTTCTGTCAGTAGTTAGAATGCGAAGCAATCCAAAGGCATAACTGCTGGAATTTAAGTTGATTTACCCTATGTGGTTTTGTTGTATGTTCCTGCGTCTTAGATCTGTTCCCGAGGGCCTCTAGGTGTCAGTAGCAGGGCTGCTACTGTCTTTTTTCTGCTTCTCATCTATTTGAGATGTTGCTGTTACTTTGTCTTAAAAATTGTGCCAAAACTTCAAATAGTCACCACCCCTTTTCCGAAATACATGCCTTTGCTATGCTATAAATTATTAAGAATTGATGCCATATAAAGGGGAAGTGAGGTAATAACAAGTTATTGACTTATAGCTATTCTCACCGGCAATTATAGATAGGCAAAACTGCTGTTGAAGTTCCATTTGTTTTCCACTTTTATACTTCCCTCCACACTTATTTTTAACTTCTTCAATTTTTGAAATTAGTTTTTTTTTCCCCTTCACTTTATCAGGTTAAGGCATATCATTTATTGCTCATTTCCCCTTCATTTTCTGGTTTTGACCATTGCAGATATCTGAAGTGCAGTTGCAGAGATGAATTTCCACTGTGGATTTAAATAACTATATTGACTTTCAGGTTAGGCATACCAGGAATTATCTTATTCCTGGTTTTAGGTGGAAAGCTCAGTTTTTGGATGGTTTAGAGTCCAGAAACTGATAGAGAAGCATCATTTGTGAAAGAAAAGAACCGGAAAATGATCAACAAATCACTTCTGTTGACCTATCTGTACCTATTAATCTACATTTTGCTTTCATCTGGTGTTATATTGTACAACAAGGTAATGCACTCTAATACTTGACTTGTACTACCAATTTCTTTACATATTGGTTGGCCTGTCAATTTTTATTCTGCACTTTTATACAAGTTTGCCTTTAAAGTGTTTGGAGGATAATCTCTTTGTACAAGTATTGGTGTTCCTGAGTTTTGGAATCCCACATGATATAAAAAAAGGGGCAGTCCCACTGCAGAAGGCTCCTGCCATTCAGAGTCTGAGCTTTGGATCCCACATAATAAACGAGCTTATAAATTTAAAAAATGATATGCAGACACATTTTAGAAGTTGTATTATCAAATTGATATTTGTCTAAACTCTTAAGTCTTAACAGACGGAAAATTTGTTAGTAAGTCTCTCTTTATTCTATCTGTACATATTGCATTTAAACACAACATCTGAGGAGCCATATATAGAAGAACTTAGTCAGAATTAGTAAGTCCAAATTTTCCTTGAACGTAAATTGATGTTGTCCTTCGATCAAATATGTACCATCTATTCATTTTTTCCTATTCTTTCCAAATTTGAAGACTACATATATATATAGTCCTAAAATTTGGTAGGAGGGCTGCGTTAGGTAGCTGAGAGCCAACATAAAATCTTGTCAGATCTCTTATGAACAAGAATACTAAGATTAATTGTGTAAATGTTAGGGCGTTCCTCTTAAGCAACCATTGCATCAGCTACCTAGTGCTTCAGAAAATGGGTGAGGGTGCTTGTGTCTTGATGAACGAGCTCGAGTAAAGAAGTTAATCCATAATAACATACTTAGACTAGCAATTTCGAATATAGGAATACTTCCTGCTAATATGTTTCAATACTCCACAACCATAAGCCTCCATTACTCTTGAAAACCACCCCCATGCTTGAAACTATACTTGGTTGCTATAACCTCCCTCCACAATGCTTTATCCTCCAACACATATCTCTATAACCACTTTCTCAAAAGAGGTTTGGTGAATACCCTCAATTTGAACCCCAACCCCACACCTGTTAAAGGGAGTTTCACCTTTTTTGATTGAACCAAATGCATTTTCCTCTGCCCCCTCTTTCCCTTCCTAAAGAAAATCCATTTGAAGTTTCTCCAACTACTCCACTGATGCTTGCTTAGGAAAAAGAGACATAATTTTTTTTTTTTTTTGGGGGGGGGGGGGGTGGGTGGGTCGCCAACATGCTCTTTATAAGAGTCATTCTTCCTCTCTATGAAAAATATTGCCTTCCAACGCGCTGGCGTTCGGGAAGAGCGATTGGGCCGATGGGTTGCAGCCTTTGGGGTTTCATCAGTCGAGATTGGAGATGTTTTGAAGAGAGATGTAGTTTTGCTATTGGTAAGGGTGATAGGGTTAAATTTTGGGATGATGTTTGGAGTGGGGATGTGCCTTTGAAGGAAAAGTTTCCTAGGTTATACAGTTTGGCTCAAAACAAATCGGCTCGGGTTTGTGAGTACGTGGAGAGCGTTGGGAACACGTTGGTTTGGAACCCTTCCTTTAGAAGGGACTTTTTTGATTGGGAGCTGGAGGAGGCGAACTCATTTCTTTGTCACATCATCAATTTTAGGCCAGTGGAAGGTAGAGAGGATAAGAGGATTTGGTTGCCGGGAAAGCTTTCATTTTCTGTTAGTTCTTATTACAAGAGTTTGATTCATCAAGAAAGGCCTCTCTTTCCTTGGAAACTCATATGGCACTCAAAAGCCCCTCCTAAAGCTTCTTTCTTTGCTTGGGAAGCTTCTTGGAAGGCCATTTTAATCGCGGACAACATAAAGAAAAGGGGTATTCTTATGGCTAGCAGGTGCTATTTTTGTCAAAATGATAAAGAGGGAGTTGATCACATTCTCATTCACTGTCATCTTCCTTGGAGCTGCTGGAACCTTATTTTTGCTTTGTTTGGGTTCTCATGGGTCATGCCAAGTTCCGTCAAAGAGCTTTTGTTGGCTTGGGAAGGGTGCTCTCTTCCTAAAGATTTGAAGAATATTTGGAGACTGGCCCCCATTTGCCTCTTGTGGTTCCTATGGATTGAAAGGAACAATCGGGTCTTGGAAGATCGGGAGCTTTCTTCTCCTTATCCCAAAGATGCCTTTTTGCGTTTATTTTTCTTTTGGGCCAAAGAGGCTTTTTCTGTAAATGTCAACACTATTGTTGACTTCATGAGGTCTTTAGGGCCGTTGTAAAGCTTTTGGAGGTTTTTTGCCCTTTGCCCTTTTTGGGCTTTTATATATACTTCTTACTTATAAAAAAAAAACCTCTCCACCACAATGTCCCACACTCCTTTTGAAGTTCACCGAGGAACCTTACGACAATCCCAAATATATGGTAGGAAATTGACTAACCCCACATTCTAGATCCCATGCCCACTCCCTTACCTCCCCCTAAAGTTGACTCTTAAGCTTGAAACTATCTCAAAGCACAACAAGACACATCTTAAATACCGCATCGGGCTCTCCTCAGCTTCATAGAGCAACCAAGAGATGAGAGACATCCACCCTCCCACCTCTACCATCTACCATTGAAATACCCTTTAACAAACCCCCTCCACAACTTTGGCCAAGAGTTGACTAAGAGCTTCCATCACAATAAAAAAAGGAGGGGAGGGGGGGGGGGAGAGGATCTCGTTCCATAACCCACAAGAGGACCGGAAAAAGCTGCTAAAAAACCATTCACAAGAACCAAGTAAGATACTGTGGAGATACATGCCTCTATCCACTTTCTCTACTTGTTCCCGAACCCCATCTTCCTCATTAAAGATAAAAGAAAGCCCCAATTTACATGGATCATAGGCTTTCTTGATGTCTAACTTGCACACCAAACCTAACTCTTACCTTCATGCATCAATATGTTCATTAGTTATTAAGATTGCATCTAAAATTTACCTTTCCCCAAGAAAAGCATTGTGGTTGCTGGAAATAATTCTCCCCAATACCTTCCTATCAGTACGTTTGGATTGAAGGAATTGAAAAGAAAGGGAGGGCGAGGGGAAGGAATGATAGCTTATTTTGTGTTTGGTTAGAAATAAGGCAGGAGAGGAATGGAGGGGCTTAAAAACCCATGTTACTCTTCTTCCAAAAGTGGGAGGAGACGGAGGGGAAGGATTAAAGAGTTAGTGATAACTCGTTTTACCCCTATATTTTTAAAAAGTAAATTCCTATTTTACCCTCTCTACTCACATAATAAAACATTCCATTCCTTTATCTCTTCTATCTTTTGCTGTGGGTTTTGGTTTTGGAAAACTTGTAAATTAAGGATTCTATGAGGTTGATGGAATATTGTCTACTTATCAAAAGAAAAACGTGTTTTGTTTTTTTTTTTTTTTTTTGTTGGGGGGGGGGGGGGTGGGAGGGTTTGGTCAATTTCAGAATTGAGTAGGTTGTAGGATTTTCAGGAAAAAAAATGGTGTTGAAAAGACAAGATAGCAGCTATTTTAAGGTTTTATGTGTTAAATTAAAGTTCAATGAGTAGGGTTAGGCGTTGGGACTTATTATAGTTTCGTACGTTAGGGGTTTTGGGGTTGACATAAGTGCTGAAATATTGTTGCAAACAGTAAC
Source organism: Nyssa sinensis (assembly GCA_008638375.1). Taxonomy (NCBI): domain Eukaryota; kingdom Viridiplantae; phylum Streptophyta; class Magnoliopsida; order Cornales; family Nyssaceae; genus Nyssa; species Nyssa sinensis. Next base: position 89,103 of record VIRR01000386.1, on the reverse strand, counting down.
TTGGGAATGGTGTTTTTATATATTTTATTTTTTGATAAGAACTCTGGAATAGTATTTTTAAGAATAGAAGAAAAGGAAGTAGCGTAGGATTTCACCTATAATTCTCATGCTTCACCCTTGCAACAGTTAGGCCAATTCACACAATATCAAAGTTTCATATGTCGACTCCATTTATATAAAGAGATTACGTTAATATGTATAGGCTGTAAGGTTATGTCTAATTCACTTAGACTTTTGACTCAAAAATTGGAAATTAGGAAACTTTGACTAATAAAGAAAATTCTAGACTAATTAGAATTCCAAATGAACTCAAATAAGACAACTTAACCCAAAAGAAGATCCATAGACCATAACAACAGTCTACAGTCCATGTCCAGGAAATTTTGAGATTACCAAAATACCACCCTCAACACCTAAAAATAAATGTTAAGTGTCTGGCAGTGTATTAACTTAAAATAAACATAAATAATGACTCAAAATCAGCCAAAAACTTATTATACATTGCCAACTATTGCTTCATGTAAAATTCCTGATTTTTCCCTTCTCTTGTTAGTATGCGCTGCATCTTAGACATTGGCTTCTTCCGAAACTAACTTATAGCCCCTTGATTTGTTGCTGATTATTGTGTCACTGTTTTTTAATGGTGTGTAATATTGTACTCCAGTAGTTTATAAAGATAAACTGAAACTGAAACCATACTTTTTCAGTTTGCTTTTAATGTTAAATGTATATTAATTTTCAATCTGATGAATTTATTTGCAGTGGGTTCTCTCTCCTAAATACTTCAATTTTCCATTTCCTATTACACTTACTATGATCCATATGGGATTTTCTGGAGTGGTAGCATTCTTTCTTATTCGTGTTTTCAAGGTATGGCTTCCAACAAAATTTTGAAAATTTCAGTTTTTGATATACTTTCTTTGTACCTACTCAATTGCTAACACATGATCTATCAAGCTACTTTTACCAATTAAACAAGTAGACATACAATAACTATATTTTCCCCTTGCCCCAGTTCCTTGCTTACAAAGTGATATGCAATTTTAAATTACTAGACATCTGGTTATCTGTTGGTGTTGAAGGGTTGGAAATTTCTTTTTGCAACATAATTGGATGGCACATGTCATAGTCATGGCACTCATGTCGCTCGTGGGCATTTAGATTTCTGCTTACTTATCAAAAAAAAAAAAGATTTCTGCTTGCTTGCTGCTTGTGCTAGATAGAATTGGATTTTTCAGTATGTCCTCAGAATTAATGAAATCATATTATGCCGGACGGTGGAGGTATCAGAAAAGAGGGGGAGGAGCCCATTTGATCTTCCTCTTCCCCTTATGTTCCTCAATGTGAATCGTGTTACTTTTCCTTAGCAGAGTAGTTACTGACCTTCATAGCATATGGTCAACGTTCCCTCATTTTATCTCCTCTTGGTGCTACTTTCATCATCTTGCGAATGTATTTATTTTTAATTTTAACAATTCTTGTCTTACCACACTTCCATATCAAAATTTTCATTTCAGCCATGCTATTCATTAGATATAACATACCAAATGATACAAAAAACTGACCTGCATAGCTCTGAATTTTAGTCTAATTTTTTTTTTTTTTTTTAATTTTTAAGGATGTGCCCATCACTAAAGTGGTCTACCAACCAATTCTTTATAAGTGTATTGGAAACATTACGCTAAAGCCAATGTAATTAGTGGCAAATCTAGGACTTGTTCCTTTTTTTCTTTTTTCCTCTCTCAGTCTCTCTCTCTCTCTTTGGGATAATTAGTAATAAGTCCCTCATATGGACTTTGTGGGAGAGTGAGTCCATTCTCTTTTAATTTTTTGTTACAAGTCCAACTACTTTTTTGTTTTTAAAGCTGAGGTTTATCTTGATGAGGTGTTATGTTTATCTATTTTCTAAGTGACAATAATACCCCACAGTACTCTGAGTAAGGGACCCCCACTTTTTTCTTTGCCTATCTATCTCTCTCTATCATTTTCTCTCTCTCATCGTGTTGCCCATCTCTCTCTCTCTCATCCCAAAGATGACCTGTAATAGCATACATAGTCGAACCAAAAAACTTCACAAATTTGTTTCCAATTGAAATGGATGGATCATGAACACCTACAGAAGCCCATTCCTTTTCACAATCATCGGCATTGTTGACAACTATAAGAACATTGTAATTCGCTGTCTCATAATGTTTTTTCTTCTCTAATTTCACTGAGTGCACTCTTGAGGTCGTTACAGAGAGAGACTTTTTGATACCCTAACTAATTAAAGAGATTGTATTGCAAACACCTCCGATAGAAGGTTGAGTCTATCAGTTCTGGTTAGTTCTAATGTCGTCAAGCCATCAAAGCACTATGAACTCACATAATGAATGGAACCAAGCCATTGACAAGATCTTTCCTTTTAATTTCCTTAATGAAAAGGGTGACATAGGTAAAACAGTCTAAAATAGTGAAATTCAGTGTTCGTCTCAAGAAGTGATTTGATTTGAAGTTCTTTAAAAATTGATTGTCCACGATGCATGGTAAATTTTTGTTTATGGTAAAAGAAGTCTATAATACATTTTGTGTTTAGGAGTGATTTTTTTGTTTTATAAAATAATTAATTTTAACTATTTCACATGATGAAACAGTTAAAATTTAATTGTTTTTCTGTATTGAAACAGTTAAATTTAACTCTTTTGCTAGATGAAATTTCATTGTTTTGTTGTGATTTGTTTTTTTTCAAATTTTCATATGCAATATGGATCTTGTTTGATAGATCTTGAATTTTAGAACCCAAATATATAAATTTGATTAAAACGGATTTATAATTTGTAAGTTATTGGATTTTGAAATTTGAATTTTTTTAAAAACACTAGCGCAATTCATGGGCAATTAGTTATGGGAGAAGAATATAGAGGGGTATTTAAGTCAAAAATTTATTGAGGGACTTTTGGGGTTAAAGTGTTTGGTGTTGGCCCGCTCTTAATTTTTAACTTATTCATGGGCCTATGGCTGAAAAGCCCTTTTTTTTTTTTGGGGGGGGGGGGGGGGGGTGAGTGGAGTATTTATGTAAAAAATTTCTTAAAATTCTTAAATTGGTACTCCATCTATCCCAAATTAAGGGTTCCTTTTGGACAATCTAACTTCTTAAGGGAACAAAGCATTTAATGCTTTCACACTTGAGTTAGAAGTATAAATTTACAAAATTAACGTCATTTCATATTGATTAGAACATTCACATCAAATTGAGGGAAAAAGGATAATTTGAAAATTTCGTACACTTAACACATTGACTTTCAAACAAGACCCTTATTTTGGCCCTTGAGACATCCCAAAATGGAAATGGGGGTTCTTAAATTGGGATAGCGGGAGTATCTCACAACTGCAAAGTAAATTTAGTTGAAAATATTATTATATTTTTACTGCAACAAAGTTGGCAAACCAATTGAAATTGTATGTGATTTTAAAAGTTTTCACTTCAACAAAATCAAATAGTAATTTTTACAAGTGTTAGAAAGTTAAGTTTCGATTTGAAATTAGGTGAAAAGTGTAATGATGGATTGAACCAAAACTGGGATGGAAGAAGTGAATCCTCTTAAGGACATGAAGGCACACGGGGCCATGGGGAGATTAAAGAAATTTGGATAATTGTCAAGTATTCTAGGGCACAATTAGCAATATTTAGTAGAGGGATCATTAATTTTAGGCCATTAAGTTATAGAATCTGTTTCACCTGGCCTGATCCGCCATCAATTGTTAAGTGGTGGCATGACATCTTAAAGGGAGGAGTGGGGTTAACGATTTTTATCATTGATAAAAAACCTTTATTGGTGGCATTAGAAATTCCTAAAAGTGCTCGAAATTTCTCATCATTGCTTAAAATTTTCTCCTACGAATGAATTAGAACACGCTGAAATTTATTTTATTTTTTTTGATCGGTAAAAGTGAGTTGTATTAACACTAGGGGCCTAAGAAAGGCACCCCAACACTATACAAAGGAAGGGACCGACTACAAATAATTAAAACCTAAGATCCCCCAAAAAATCCATAAGTCTGTCTAAGTACATAGGAAACTCTTCCTTGATCCAAAAGAAATATGTTTTCAAGAAAATGTCTTTCAATTTCCAAGGGGGAGATTCCACCCTGATGGTTCCTTTCTCTCCAAATGCACCAAATAAGACACGTGGGAGCCATTTGCCAAGCAATTTTCAGCTCCTTTCTTATCTTCTTACACCTCTAGCCCAAAAAGAGATTATTCACCATGATAGGCATAAACCAAGAATAGCCAAAAATACTAAAAAGCAAACTCCATACATCCCATGCCACCCTACGGTGCAAGAGAAGATGATCCACCTCCTCCTCCTCCTCTTTACATAAAACACACCTACTCGGAAGATGATACCTCTCCTCTTCAAATTATCCATTGTAAAAATAGCTCCCCAAACCACCTCCCAAGCAAAGAAGGCGACCTTCTTAGGAACTCTAGACCTCCATATTAAGTGCCAAGGGAAGGGCGTTACCCGCCATTCCACCAGCTATCTATAGTAAGACTGAATTGTAAAGGAGCTATCCACGCTTTGTTTCCATCGAATTCATCAGGACCATCCTCCAACAAACTCATTCCTTCCAAGAGTACCATTAACTAATCAACTCCCCCACTTTCCAATAAAGAAAGTGTCTTCTAAACTTTGGGCTCTAAATATTTCTACCCCCCACCACATCAATTCAATCCGCTATTGAGGCTTCCTTATCCATTGCAATGTTAAAGAGTGTTGGAAATTTATCCCATAGGATCCCCTCCCCAAGCCATACATCATGCCAGAATTGCAACCTCGAACCTTCACCGATATCAAACTTAATGCACGAGGAGAAACCTTCATTTCCTTTGCAAAAAGCTTTCCAAACTCCACACCCAAAAGTTCCCATAGTCTCTTTAGGCAGCCATCCTCCTTTCTCGCAACAATATTTTGCACTAACCACACTTCTCCACCACATCTTATCCTCCTTAGCAAACCGCCACATCTATTTCCCCAATATAGCTTTGTTGAACATACTCAGATCTTTAAGGCCCAAATCGTCTTTACTTTCTCCCAACCGATCACATGAATTTTCCTCCCCTCCTTGCTACTGCCCCACAAGAAATCTCACTGAGTCTTCTCAAGCTTCTTCCTAACCCGAGCTGACGTCATACAAAGGGACATCTAATAGGTGGGAAGGTTTTCTAGGGTACTCCTAATCAAAGTGATTCTCCCTCCCTTAGACAGATATTGACTCTTCGACCCTGCTAGTCTTTTTTTGAAATCTCTCAATGTTCGCATCTCGAATCCCTGCCGATCTAGATGAAGCTCCCAAAGGTAGCCTTAGATATACTGTAGGAAATCTTCCTACTTTGCATCCCATGGCTCCTGTCATCTCCTCCACATCTCCAACATCCCTTATTGGGATAATCTTAGTGTTTCCAAAATTTATTTTTAGCCCCTAAAGAGCTTCAAAACACAACAAAATGCACATGAGGATCCTGAGCTGGTCTTCCTCTGCATCATAGAAGATGTTGAAGCTATTTTAGAGAATGAAAAATATATATTCTTCTCTCTAGAAGGTCAAGATTTATAGTCACAGCTTACAAGTAAATAATTAAACCATCATAAATTAGTTTTTACAATTAATATAATCAATACAATCAATCAATCTAATGCCTAATTTAAGTTACAGATTAAGCTCGATCTAATGCTTGAATTAAGCTACAGATTCAGTCAATATTTACAATCAATATTTACAACACTCCCCTTTAAGCTGGAGAGTATATATCTATAACTCCTAGCTTGCTACAAATAAAGTCGATGACAGTCTTTAGTAAAAGTTTTGTGAAGATATCAACAAGTTGACTATCAGAAAGAACAAATGGAGTGGTGATTTTCTTGGACTCTATTTTAGATTGAATGAAATCACAATCAACTTCAATATGTTGGGTTTGTTCGTTGGAACCCTTCAATTTTGTATTGGTCAATAATCCAATAAAAAAAGAATCTTGTTATTTTTGGTGTCCAATTTATTAACTATGATAGGACAACAAAGTTGTTAGAGCAAAGATTTGGGAAGCGAGAGAAGTTGGCTGAGACTGGCTAGCTGGGCTGAGGGAGCCAAGAGGTTGGGCGAAGGAGGCCGAGAGGTGCCGAGAAGAACTGAGGGAGATGAGAGTCCCCAAGAAGGGGAGGACCAAGAAAGAGAAGTTATGATTTAGAAAATCTGCTTTGATACCATGTAGGAGATATTTTAAAGAATGAAAACGATATCTTCTTCTCTCTAAGAGGTCAAAATATATAGTCACAGCTTACAAAGTAAATATAGAAACTATCCTAAATTAGTTCCTACAATTAATACAATCAATCAATTAATCAATTAATACAATCAATCAATCTAATGCCTAAATTAAGTTACAGATTCGGTCAATATTTACAATCAATATTTAAAATAGAAGACAATAGTGTCGTTTGCAAATAAAAGATGAGAGATCTCCACCCATCTCCCTTCATCACGCTGAATCTCAAAACCCCTTAGCATACCTTCAGCTTGGCTCTGTCCATCATTTTGCTTAAGGCCTCCTTCACAATCACAAATAAGAATGGGGATAAAGGGCCCCCCTTTATGAAATGATGCACTTTCAAAATTCTCGCGTACCAGGTGTTCATACTCACCAGGGTTGAGTTGTGGTGGTAGTCCATGAGCTAGTTGGGCTTCAAGACCCCGTATACGGGAAAAGAGCTCTGCTTCTATGGCTGCGTTTTGCGCGCGAAAGTTTGATAAGGCTACTTCCGCCGCGGATAAAGGTTCCGGTTCTAGGAGAACGTTGATGCCAAAAGAGTCTTCGGTCCAGCTTGAGCTTGATTCCAAGGACTCGAAAGCGAAACGGAAACCATAAAGGGTCTCGAAATCACAGCTGCCAAACAACTTTCGTAAAATGATATAATACATACAAGAAATAATCAATCTTAGAAAAAAAGGAACAATCAGTAATGGTTGTTCCATTTTCATATTAAATTTGTGAACAATCAGTGCTTAACCGGAAAAGTAATGTTGTAAATTCTGTTTTAGGTATCACATCAGTCTTGATATCTATCAAGTGGATCCCAATGATGTAAGCAGTATCAGCCAATAATCTATTACTTTATTTTCCCCCAGGCTTGTAGAGCTATAAACTAAATGTGGAGGAAGTGGGGGTGTTGGGATCTAAATGCATAAAGCAGTAACATGACTGATGTGAGTTTGGGAGAGGAAGTTAGAATTCACCTACCTATAGAGTCAAATTGTATTAGGGTTTGTATGAAGAGAGAATAGAGAGAAGAGAGAAATAACAAAGTGTTGGTTGTGTATCTTTAGTCAACACATCACCAACTATTTATATTATGAAAAGGAAAACATGAAGAGTACAATATTACCCCTACTTGAGTAACATAAGAAGGACTTGATAAACAAACCTAATAAAAAATAACTCTTAACATATAGGAACAAGGAAGTGCCACATAATTCTAGAATAGAAGTGCTACCTATTATTGGAGATTCCTGCCACTACCCACTAATGAGTTGCAATACAATTAATAGTTTATTTAAAAATGAACATATTTCTTGAAAAGTTATTAGTAGTTTGGGAACATGGTTTGATGAGTGACTTGAGATTGCTTGGTGATGTTCAACAAAGATCAATGTCAGCACCAGTAAGAATTGACGTTGTAAAAAGATTCAAGTAGCAGTTGCTGCAAGCTTTACAATGAGAAGAGAAGGCCTATGGCTTAAATTGGTGGTTTTGAGGGAAGATATCATTCCATTGATAGGCTTCGATAGTAGAAGCTTGCTGACAAGTGTGCAATTGCAGATTGAGTCCAATGGTAGTCAGTTTGCGCGAACTGAAGCTTGTGGTCAGGTTTGTATCCAGTTTAACCTACCTGGCATAATTGATTGGGAATTAAAAAAATTGATATTTACATTAGACAACTAACACACGATTCTTTAGGTATTCCATGGTCAACCTTTGAGAATATTGCTTTATTTTTTTTTATGGTTGATTTATTTTCCTAAAAAATTCCCCATTTAAACCCTTATATAATTTAAACAAGTGTGTCAAAGATATGAAATGTCTTTTTGGGTCATCAGTCTTAATTTCTTGAGATAATACAACAAATTTTGATTCTAGTGATTGTTGACAACTCATGTACACCATAAATGTGCACCATGTATTCTTATATATAGTTCTGTAGCACATAATAAAAAAAAGTGCAGCTCTAGAGTTTCCTTGTTTCATAGTTTCTTCTTTATGTTCCTTCATTTTATCATCCCTGCTTTACGCTTGAGCCCATCTAGCATCACTTCACCATAAATCTGGCAAGAGCTTGTAGGTGAACAAGTAGTGGGGATTAGCTTTTTGCTGTACTACTATGCTACATGAAGGGATCACATTCTTTACACCTTTAGTTCTAATATGAACAAGTAAAAATGGGAATTTACGACTTTGTACTTCCTCTTTCTAATTCATTATGTGTTGTTCCTCTTACTTTAAGTCTTCAACATTGTAATGTGATTTGGTTAATTTTATTTTTTATACGTGCAGCTAATATCACCCGTTAAGATGACATATGAAATGTAAGAGATTTAGTTTCACATTTTAATTATCTATTTTTTTTTCTTTTTCATTTTTGAAACTTTTCTTTTCCTTAAATTATTTTTCTCTTGGTGACAGATATGTAATGTGCGTGATCCCCATAAGTGCCTTCTTTGCTTCAAGTCTTTGGTAAGCATTCTATTGTATCAATAGTTGTTTTATGGATTAACATCTCATACAATATATATATATATATATATATATAATCAATAAAAGTCATTTCACGTTATAAATGAAGATGCCTGAGTGGGAGTGGGGGGCGAACCCTATCTTGCTTCCATAGCATCCGTACTTGGATATACAACTCTTGGTATTCACACACAACACTCTTTCATTTTCTTTGGTAGGGGCTGCCTGGATTCCATTGCTACCGCCCATAATCACAATGATTGATTATGTTTATATGTACTAATTACTTCTATTAGTATTAGAACACTCGACAAGATTCATGTGAGAAGTACATGTTGGCTTACCCATTGGATATTTCTTCATGTCAATCTATTTATTTCCTCTTTTCTCAAGTTTTGTGAGAAAACCTTATGATTTCTGAAAATTTTAAAATCATTTTATGGTTGAAACTATCTATGTGGATTACCCGCTGGGCTTGAGGAGCTCACCAGAAATTTAAAAGGTACTGATTGAGGCATATTTGGTTTGCTGAATGTTATACATTCTCTTTATAATACCTTTAGGCAAATTTTATACTAGATAGTTTTTTTGGTCGGAGTGGGTATGTCTGCTAAGCTTCTTTACAGGTGCTAAAGCATTTTTCTTGTGGTAAGAAGGGGGAGGGGGGCAGGGAACCCAGCTCCCATGGCTCCTGCCACTTCGGGGTTTGGGGAGGGATAGATGTACACAACCTTACCCCCGCAAGCGGAGAGGCTGTTATAACTAGATTGCAAGGTTCAAGTTTGGTCCCAACGCAGTATTTAAATTGGGAACTGTCACAATATTTCTCTTCCATTTCTCCCCTTCTACTTATTTATAAAATTTAATTATACTTACTAGAAGGTGGCAACTTAATGATAAGTTTTTTTTTCAAGCCTCTTAATACACAACCTTGGATGTTTTTAGGGGTAAATTCTATGCTACGACTCGACAAAATGCTTCAAAACTAAGTTTTCTCGGACAAGTAGAAGTAAGAAGAGGAAATACAGGGTAATAACTGAAAATTGATGGCTTAGAGATACCAAAAGTGGCCTATCTGCTCACCCACATCAATCATACCTTAGAAATTGAAGAAGATACGGGCCTTGGATTTTTAGCTTAAAAGTCTAAAATAGAGATGCATCTAAGCATTGTGTGATGTGCATTGAAATATCAATTTCCACAGTTCTTTGGGATTGCTTCAAATTGGGTGCTTTAGTGGAGGATTGTGTTTCTAGGGCGGGAGGGGATTGGGTATGGACTCCTTGTTTTAGTAGGAATCTGTAGGACTGGGATCTGGAAGATGTAGTGAGTTTGATGGGGCATCTCAATCACTTTTGAATTAGGAGTGACAGGGAGGATTCTTTAGTTCAGACCTTGAACAATCTAAGTATTTTTTTGTTCGCTCATACTATAGTGCAGTGGCAGGGGGAGGAGTGGAGAGTTTCCTTAGAAGATAAATTTGGTCTTCCAAAGTTTCATCTAAGGTAGCTTTTTTTTTGTTTGGAAAGTGACATGGGAAGCGGTGTTAACTATGAATAATTTGCAAAGAGGAGGCTTTCTTTCGGCTAGTAGATGCTATATGTGCAAAGAGGAGGCAGAATTGGTCAATCAGCTCTTCCTTCATTGCAAGTTGCCGTGGAATGCATGGAGCTTTCTTCTCTCCCTATTTGGTTGTATGTGGTCCATGCCAGCCTCAGTCAAAGGCCTTATTTCCAGTTGGGGAGGTTGTAAGGTAAGGAAGGATGCGAGGAGGGTTTGGCGTATGACTCCATTATGTCTTCTTTGGTGTTTATGGAGGGAGAGAAATAGGAGGATTTTGAGGAGGAAGAGCTTTCCTCTAGTAGGTTTAAGGAGAATTTTTTGAAGCTTCTTCACTTTTGGGTTAAATAGGCTTTTCCTAAGTATATAGTTTCTTTTGTTGATTTTTTGGGGGACTACAAGTTTAATTGTTGTGCTGGATTCCTTTTGCATATGTGGTTTCCCCTACCTTGGGCACCATTAATACAAATACATTTTACTTACAAAAAAAAGGAAAAAAAGATGAGGGAGTAAACCCCAAGAAAGATTAAGATATGAATGTATTTGTGAGAACTAGAGGTAGACTAGTTGAGGACGAGATAAGATAAAGTTTAAGATGGTTTCTTCATGTGCAATGGGTACTGATGATTGCATCATTATGAGAACTGATTTTCTTCAAGTTGAAGGTATTGCATAAACAAGGACAAAGGCAAATGAAACTGTGGTGATGTAGGAAAAGTTTGGAAAATATCCTCCCCTACAAGTTGTGACACCAAAATTCACGTGGGCAGTGGAAAAGGGTCTTCTTGAAGCCATGTGTTGTTGATTTTTGTGGCCAAAGGTTGATGAGAATATTGGGTTAAGGTTTGTGAAAGTGTAAGAAAAGGGTAAGGAGTTGAGGTTGTTTGTATTGAAGCAAGAAAAGGTTGAAATCTGGGGGCTGTTCTGGGTGCTGTGAACAGTACTTGTGAACAATGACTAGGGCCTCTTTAGGGTGTTAGGATTGAATAATTGAAGATGCAAAGGATTGGGCTTGTTTAACACGATCTTTTGAAGGTAGAAGGGGGGTAATCTGATCTGGATATGACATTTAAAGCTTTAAAAGGGCAAGAAAATTGAAGAGAATTCACTTATAAAAAAAAAAGTTGAAGAGGTTGAAGGGTATGATAGGCATTCCGAGCAAACAAAAAAAAGCTAGGTGATCCACCTAGGTTGTCACAGGCATCACACTTGGCCTAGAATTGCATTGCACCATTCTAATTGAGCCCATAGTGATCAGCCTTTTAATGGAAATTGGAGCTATAGAAGCACTTTCCTTGGCTCAATAACTGATCAGAATGGCAGCCAACCAACTGACCTGTTAGAACAAGAAATAAATAGAAAGAGCAGTGAAAACAAGGAGGAAAATGCCCAGAAAATGGCCAGGGCCAGCTCAATATCATTTAAGGCCTAAAGCGACAACTTTAAATGAGGCCTCTTATTTTTTAATATTAATATTTTTTTCACGTTGTTTGATATAAACAAAACACATAGTAATGCTATTTTGATTAAATTCAAACTCCATTAATAAAAAACCAATGATATTTGTATAAAAAAACTGTGCTATTTTTTCTTAAAGAAGACAATGAATTAAAAATAAAAAATGTGCTATAGATATGGAGAAATGTATCCAATTGTATGTATTAGTTTGTTTATATAGAGAAACATGTATATATGATATAATATAATTTAAGATATAGAGCAAAAAAAAACACCAGTTGTTTGAGTTATTAGACTTCCATTTTTACATGTGTGTATATATAGATATATAGATAAAACACACACATGTATAAGCAGATTCGAATTGACTGTATATAATATGATGATATAAGATATACAGTAATTGGTTAGATTAGGAATTTCATTTTTCTTAGAATTAGATATTTATGAGACTTTTATCTTAGACTTTTATGTGGTTGAGAATTCTAGTTGGTTTATACAAAATTTGGGCCCTTCCTTACAAGTGGGGCCTAAAGTGATTGTTTTTCTCGCTTAATGATAGAGCCGGCCCTGAAAATGGCTGAGAAAGGAGCTGTAGCTACAGCTTCCATTCCAGTAGATAAAGATGCAAAAAGTTCCCCTAAATTAACCTTCTCTAATTTTATATAGTCTGCAAATAGGAAAAAACAAAATCTGACCATTAGATTTTTTTTTCTCACCCCTTCAATTATATATATATATATATATATATATTATAGACACTCATTTAGCTAGTGCATAATAACCATACATAAATGACTTAAAACAAGAGAAAACACTAAGCAACAATACTATGAAGTCCCACGGACACTGAATGAATTCTAGCTTCTTCTTTTTTCATCAGTAAAGAGTATATATGTTAAAAGGCGTTTGAGGGGGGTGAACCCATATACAAAAAAGGGGATGGGCACAAAAATTAAAACCTAAGATCCCCTAAATACTCTATGTTAGATCACTAGTTGCTGTAAAAGCTTAAATTGTTAAAGAATGGGCCAACAATATATATTAAGCTCTCAACACTCCCCTTCGTATGTGACCCCGGACTAGCACATGGAGAGGCAAAGAAATCAAAGGCAAATACAAAGTAGAAGAGAATACAAATATAAATGGGGAATAAATGCAAATCGAGAGACTTAAACCTAAGACCTCTAACAACCAAGGCTTTGACACCATGTTAGATCACTAGTTGCTCTAAAAGCTTAAGTTGTTAGCGAATGGGCCAACAATGTATATTAAGCTCTCAACACTCTACAAAAGAATCTAGGTACATAGGACTAGCTTATGAGACATTGAGCGTTTTGGGTGCTCGCACAAATCCATAAACCTGTTAGCTATCACAGCTGCTGCATGAAATAGCTGCAAAAACTCCCTAAAACATGTTCTCTATTAAATTGATAGCAATACATAGCTAGATATCGACCTTCTAAGTAATTGTAATTTGTAACTATATTATGACTTGAATTTCCTACTTAGAAAGACTTTGACTAGTAAAATCCAATATAAGCTTGCTAAAACATACAAATATGAACCCAAAAAACTAAGAACTGCATTGCCTTTTTACATTTCTTATCTAGTTTCCTGTCATAATTATTAAATATATATAATATTTTTCATCATTTTCACTTTAGAACTTATCAAAGAAATATATAGCCCATATTATATATATGAAATGTATTTTCGACAATCACCTTAACACCTAGGAGCTGAAGGGGCCATCACTAAGGCCTTTGAGATGTTTTTGCAGCTATGCTTTACACTAAATATTTAACACTGTATGCACTGTCTTATTATATTTGGAAGAATAACATCTATTTGTTTTTTTGTTATAGGTTTGGTAACACTGCTTACTTGCACATTTCTGTAGCCTTCATCCAGATGCTCAAAGCCCTAAGTATGTAAAAATAGAGTGCATATATTTTCCTTAATTTCATTAATGTGCTTTTCAGATCTAATCAAAAGCTGCTTCTGCATGTGGCAGTGCCGGTGGCAACTTTTATAATGGCTGTTTTGTGCAGCACTGACAAATTAAGGTGGGACATGTTCTTGAACATGGTGCTGGTCAGTGTTGGAGTTGTCATTTCCTCATACGGGGAAATTCATTTTAATATAGTCGGTACAGTTTACCAGGTTATGGGCATCTTTGCAGAAGCTTTGAGGCTGGTCTTGACTCAAGTCCTACTGCAAAAGAAGGGTTTGACTCTAAATCCTGTTACAAGCTTATATTACATAGCTCCATGCAGGTATCAATTTTCGATGCTTTTCAACAGTTTGCCTTATTTTTCAATAGACAGAATTACAACTCTGCACAGTTTATGAAGATCAAATCTTGATTTGGATATTGTAATTTTAGCACACGAATAGTATGGACTGTCACGACTCATGCCCAGCCTCCCATGGCCCCAATGACCCGAGGGTGAAACCATTTATTAGGTTCTTAGATTAACTAACTTAGTTTAGTCATTCCAGTTTATCTAGACCAGCTGAATCCCACACTAGTCTTTTCTTCTATTACTTATTTTACATTAGTGTTAGGAGTTCATTTCCAAGCTAATTCTTTATTTCTTATAGGTTTGTTATTGAACAAAGCACTATATATCCTCACACGAGTCCAGTATATAATTTACTGAATGTATATCACACACTTGCATTTTCCTTCTTCAAAATGTCATCACTTTTACAAGACCGGATTGCAAGAGATTTAATGATACTTTTACAAAATAATAACTTTCACCAACTTCCAACATCTTAAATAAAAATGTAGAGTCCATTCACTTATTTCCAATGCCCCATTATAAAACAGTAAGCTTCACCCATTTGTTTTACACCAAAAGAATTTTGTTTCTAAGCTTACCCAAAAGATCGAAGATACACAATTCCCAAGTGTAAAATTTGAAGTTTCGTTTACATTCCCTGTATTATTTAAAAATACAAAATATAAAACGTTCTTTCTTGAATGCTCAATTTAATCACATTTCCATTTGCCCAACTAGTCCATAATATTAACTTAACACAAAACATAGTGAGTTTACATTTTTATTACTTGGCATCTCCATAAAAGACACAAGTCTTGATTTCGCATACTCAACAATCATTACATGATAAGAATAGGTCCCTGAAACATCATTGCTAGCTTCCACCACTTTTCCTTCAAGCTAAGCATAACCTGAAATGTTTGGGTTGAGCATTGTTAGATCACCAGTTGCTCCAAAGGGTTAAGCTGTTAGAGAATAGACAAACAATGTATATCAAGCTCTCAAAACTCTCCCTCACCAGCGATCCCGGACTCTCAAGTGAAGAGACAAAGAAACCACAGGAAAATACAAAGGAGAAGAGGGTGCAAATGCAAATGGGTAACAAATGCAAATAGAGAGACTTGAACCCAAGGCCTCTCACGACTAAGGCTTTGATACTATTTTAGATCACCAATTGCTCCAAAAGCTTAAACTATTGGAGAATGGGTCAACAATATATATCAAGCTCTCAACAAGCACAACTGATCAATAGAAAGTACCTCTAACCATCCTAAATATAACATGGTGGCATGTGCAAGTGTAGCACAATTCTCCTCTATATCGTGCTCATTTTTCCATTTTAGTAAGTAAAATGATACGTCAAATCTTATGCAACAATTCGAGCTTTCATACTGCCGTCATCTACTCCTTCCAATCACCTAAACATTATGCCATGAATCTACATAGGTTTTGATGCTACATTACTCATACAATGATCCCAAGCATCAACTGAAATTAAAATTTAATCCTCCCAATGACTTTACAATTCAAAAGATCAGGATTTGGTTCTCCTTACCAGGGAGTAGGGAACCTCATTAATTACATCTAATTGATATCTATATGTATCATAATCACAAATTACAATACAAGAAGAGAGAAAAAAAAGAAGGGTAAGCTACCAAATTGAAGGCTCATAAGTTATCTAAATTTCACAAGTTGTATGCAAGTCCAACGGACAAAGGTTCAATTGCAACATTTTCAACAATGGTATCATGTATAATTTAAGAATGACAACAATGAAATAGCTCCCAACAATTCTTTGTAAACAACACAAAATAGAACATTATGATACTGATGCCATGGGAAAAGCCATCTTTAAGCTAGCCACCTACCAAGCACAATGGTCACTTCATTTTAACAACATTCTAATACACCCAAGTACAATGGTCTCATGTTAGCACCCTCAAATTTATTTCATGGTTGGTCCAAATTCCCATTTGGTGTGCTCCTAGTTCCACAACCACATCTATCACACTTCCATTATCTTTTATTGCTCAAACACCCAGTCAGCTAAGAAGTACGGAAACTCTATTTTGACTCACGTGTCCGTGTCGGATACCGACACTCTCGGATACTTCCTGGACACGTGTCCAGACACTTGAATCATGGATGTTGATAATTAAATGAAGTTCTTTAATTTTTATTTAATTACTTTATTATTTTAATATCTTAATAATATTTTTTAAATTTTGATATTTTTATGCCAAGTTTAATTAAAATAACATTAGATTTTTATTATATAATCATATAAAAAATATTAAAAATTTATATATATTCAACGTATCCCTAACCTATCCGTGTCCTACTTTTTTAGGAGTTAACATGTCTGCGTGTCCGTGTCGTGTCGTATTCGTGTCCTGTGTCCGTGCTTCTTAGCCAATTAGTTAATACATATAGTTGGTCCGCACCTATTTACACAACCTATGAAGCACGGACACTTTATTTTGGCTCACGTGTCCGTATCCGTGTCGAACATATCGGACATCGACACTCTTGGACACTTCTTAGACACGTGTCCGGGTACTTGAATCATGAATGTTGATGATTAAATGAAGTTCTTTAATTTTTATTTAATAACTTTGTTATTTTAATATCTTAATAATATTTTTTAAATTTGTGTGTTTTTATACTAATTTTAATTAAAATAACATTAAGTTTTTATTATATAGTCATATAAAAATATAAAAAATTATATATATTTAATATATCCTTAACATGTCCGTGTCTTACTTTTTTGAGAAATAACGTGTCTGCGTGTCCATGTCGTATCATATCCGTGTCTCGTGTCCATATCCATGCTTCTTAGTACACAAGTGTATGACTTAAATGCCCAAATGCACAACAGTGCATCAACATACAGCCCCATATTTTTAAACCAGCTCTAAAAGGACTCACGTAATATGCATTTGGTTGATAATACCCACATTGAATCTGATTTATCTAATTGAACTTCCAATAGATTTCATTTATTTTTATGTATATATATGTGTGTGTATATGGGGTCCCACAAATTCACAAGACTCTCCATTTAGTTTTTCCCACCAGGAGTCACCTTTCCTTGCATACTTGGCAGTTTCTTCACCTGCTATTCAGATTTCTCAAGCTCTCAGTGCAGCAACCATTGCTCTTAATTTAGACACCGGAGCAGCCCCATTCTCATTCAGGTGTTCAATTTTTACAATGCTGCAACAATTCACGCCTCCCATTATAACAGCCCTCTCCCAGTTCAGTCCACCCAATTTGGTAAGCACCCAGCCACCTTAAATACAACTCAATCCCTAAGGTTATCGGGCCCCAAAAAGCACGTTACATACATATACATATCTATATATATATGTGGTTTCGGCTCATACAATTTTTACTCCCCTCTACTATTTAATCAATGCTTTCAGTTTTTATTTCATTCATTTCATAGAAGAATTTGTGGACCCTTAGTCATCAGCCCTGTATACCTACATCAACTGAACAGTCGGGTTTCACTACACGCGTGGTCCCACGTAAGGGTTAAATTATCAATTTTGCCAAATTATTGCATTTTACTTTTTACCGACCAACTTAACTAAGTTGTCACTTATTTAATCCCCTTAATTTATTTTAATTTCATTTTATTCATTACACACATCCCTGGGTCCCACTAACACGTGGTTCTGTTCACAAGGCCCAATTACCAAATTGCCCTTCCCAACATTTGGTTTAATTACCAAATTATGTCAAGTTTGATAGTTTGCCATACTAATCATCATTTATTAATATTAGTTATTTGGAAAAAAAATCTGGGTTACTAAATGGACAGTGTTGCCCTGCTCATTTTTTTCACTGTTTTCTAGATCTTGACACTAATCAGTGTTGAATTTTGAATAAAGTTGGTTTTCAACCTTCTTTTAACGTGAAATAATTTGGGGTGACCCTATTTTCGTTTTTTACTTTGTTGATTCCTATGGATTTGTTGTTCCTTATTATGTGATTCATCTTTTCTTAGGTATGTAGTTTAGTTAAGGAAGCAAAATAGTTTTTATAAATAGCAATTTCGATTGTTCATCTATATTCCAAGAGGGTTTAGCCATGTTCTTATTTGTACCAAAGTTGTATGCAAATGATGTCTTTCAGTGGGTAAGGATCAACAGCTATTCAATACCTCACTATTTCATTCTTTGCCATTTGCAGTTTCTTGTTTCTGCTTGTACCCTGGTATTTTCTGGAGAAGCCTGGGATGGAAGTTTCGCAGATCCAGTTCAATTTCTGGATCTTTTTTTCCAATGCTATTTGTGCTTTAGCATTGAACTTCTCTATATTCTTAGTAATTGGTAGAACTGGAGCAGTTAGCTTTCGAGTTGCTGGTGTTCTGAAAGATTGGATATTGATAGCCCTTTCAACTGTTATATTTCCGGAGTCAAAAATTACTGGGCTGAACATTATTGGCTACGCAATAGGTACTTTACAATTCATTTTGGAATTACTCTTTATCACAATCATATTTTTCGCACGGGTAATTTAAGTTACATTACTTTTCTTCAGCACTATGTGGTGTTGTCATGTACAACTACTTGAAGGTTAAGGATGTCTGGGCATCTCAACTTCCTCCTGAAAGTATTCCAGAAAGAATTGCAAAGGTCAGCTTTTGCAATACATCTTGATAGCATTACGTTGTGTGTGGTCTTCATCTTTGTTTTAAAATTCTGTTTTCTTTTTTTGATTAATGCAGGATTGGAAGTTGGAGAAGAAGTCATCCGATAAATACACACCTGATGGCAGTGAGATTAACAATGGAGGAAGTAGTAGAGGAAATAATCCGGCCTCTGATTTAATTGTAGATGAAGAAGCACCTTTAATTCCTTCATCAAGGCTGTCTCATATTGGACGGTCACAACTAGGTAGCCATGATGCATAATTGTGATGGCCCAAATACGGAATGACATAATGAGTATCTTTCATTCGCAAAAGCAAAACCGACAGCCAACACCAAGTGTATCCTACTTTCTCTTTCTTGTATGAAGTAAGATCTATATATATATATATATAATTTTTTTTTCTTTTTCGAATGAAACAGCCCATTACACAAAATTGTGGGTTTATGACTTCCATTCTTAGGCTGTGCATACACAATCTGTTTTTTCAGAGCTTGCTTAGCTCATTTCTAGGTGAACATGCAGACGCTGATATATTCAGGGCTCTTAATTTGGACACAGATTTTATTTATTTTTTATTTTACCAGAGACAATTTTGATTTTTCAAATAGCTTTGATTGATAGTAGGGAAAGAGTTAATCAAATCCAGGATGTTGCTCTGACTTACAACTACTAGTTGTTTTACTGCCCCTATGAAAATATATGAATGAAGATATATGATTTTTCATTCTTACAACTTTTTATTTTTATTTTTTATATTGTATTTGAATTACTTTTGTGTTAGTGAAGATTTGGTGTGACTCAAACACAACCACGTGTTAGACATATCAAGACAACGAGTATTCTTGTAATTTTTTATTCTTTAATATAACTAGAGTGGGTGTAGGAATAAGGATAAGTGTTTCTCTCTCTCGTTGTCTTATTCTTCTTTATTCATCGTATACCCTAAAAACTACATCAAATATAATTCATCTTGGTATCAAAGTAGCGATAAAGCTTGGATCTTCGCAAAAAGGCACCAGAGGGGAAAAAAGGGGGTTTAGCTGAGGTTTTGATGTGAATTGCATAGACGATGTCACGTTAGTGTCATAATGATGTTAGCCACCTGTTCAGGTTGAAAAAGAATTATTATCTCTGAGCTGGAAGTATATTTTAGATTTATTGGAGGAGACAGGAATTCTTGGTTGCAAATTGTATGATACTTCAATTGACCTTGAATCATAGGCTTGGTGAGAGTAGTAATGATAAGAAACTGTTGGTTTATAAATTCCCCCACAATCATCACATATTTAGAAATTGCTTTTAGAATTCTTCAATATCTGAAGTCAACTCTTTGGGGAGTTATCTGTTGTTTTTCAGACATAATCATTTAAGGTTTGAGACATACTGAGATAAATTGAGCAAGGTCAGCCATAAATAGTCAATACACATACTAATGGTTAATGCACTTTTCTGGGAACTTAGTGACTCGGTGCCGTTGGTTGTTGCAAGATCCATTACTGAGTTTGAGTTTAGGGTTATGACACATAGGATGTGTGATCCATTATAGTTGAGAATTATGATGAAGCTTGGTGTTGGTGAATGTCATTCAATGAGGCTTTATTGTGACAACAAAGCAACCATCAATATTGCATTCAGCATGATTGAATCAAGCATATAAAAGTGTGACATGAAAACTTGAGCTCAGATCTTACTAAAGGAATGTCCAAGTGTTAAGCTCTTATTTGAACTCCTTTTGTAAAAAATTAGGGACCAATTGATGCCTTAACTAAAGAAATGTTAAATAAAGTGTTTCACAATTTTTCTTTGTACAAGTTAGGCACGTGAAATATTTATACATTAGCTCGAGAAAGTGTGTAAAAAAATATTGAGACCTTGTAATTTTTTGACTACATAATTTTTAGGCAGAGAGGATGAAAGAATAAGGATTATTATTCCACCCCATTCTGTCAATCTCTGTTTCTCATTTTCTTCTTTATTCATCTTAAACCATAAAATCTACAACAAATATATTTCAACTGTTGCTTCTTAAAATTAATCATGCCAAGTTCATAATAGATCAAGAGTACCATGAGGTTGAGGTTGAGGCCGACACCAAAGACCCAAAGAAAGAAAGAAAGAAAGAAAGAAGTAAGAGAACAGACTCCAAAACAATATTAACTCCATTCAATTTGAATATAATTTTCCCACACCACACCACACCATTGAGAACAGGTAGAAAGCAACTCAGTTATAAATTGTGTTGCAAGCCACCCCAATTGTCACTGATGAGGTAGCTAACATGATTTTGCATACATATAGCCATGTACAGCATGGGAATTAGCAGCTGAACTGTGTGTGTTACTTCTTTATAGTATTACAAGAGTCTTGGAAGGTTTACAGAAAGAACCATGGCATTCCAAACAATGCAAAAAGGTGACTGTAAAAACAAAGCCCACATGATTTACACAGAAAAATCACAAACATGATATATGCACATCTCAGGCAAAAATAGTTAACAAAAAAAAGCCAACAGATGCTGATGAACATCTTCACTTTCCATCTCCCGCAATGTGAATAACAGGTAATTGGATGAAATAATTACTTCCCCCATCTGAGAGACTGAAAAATTTAGTCAGAGTCTTTCCCAGTCCCTCAGATACAACAGCCTCCGTGTCGTGGGAGCTGGAGGAGCCAATCCGGGGATGTCCCTGATGCTTTTGTTGTTGGGATTCACAATCTAAAAATTTAGACATTAGAATAGAAATTGAGCACATTTAACACTTGTGAGGATTGGCATGCAATCAAAGTACATGAAGAAATATGAGGCATCACGGTGTGATGCACTATCTGGCAAAAAACACAAAATGATTTGGGACAGTTACATGCACTACAACATGGTATATCTCACTGTTGTAGTTCATTTCGCACACAATAGCACATAATGGTTACATTTTATATATAACCATGCCACAAAGGTGGATATATAACAGAGGAAAATCACCATGAACTTAAAAAAAAAGAGCAACGTCATCAAAACCCAACTCTCATTATTTGTTTGAAGCTTAGCAAGATTTTTGACAGTTGGATATATGCACGTCTATATACATACAAACATACATGCATATATATATATATATTTTATCACATCAATGTGGTTCTGATATTTGATAATTAAATTAAAATTGCTCACCTCTTCAGAGTTTCATTTTATTTAAACATGCAAGTTTCAAGAAAGAAAACTATGCAGGATTTCCCACAAATTTTTCAACCAAAGATTCATAACATACAACTGAGCAATAAGCACTTGAAATGAAACTTGTCCACTTTTACTACTAATAAAGCAGGTAAGTTGCAAGACTAACAAAGTCAAAGCAATGAGTAGATGAATTAGAGAAGATACCTTCACAATAATTATGGCTACCACACCACAGACGATAAGAAATAGAAAAAGCATGATGCATCTATCTGTAGCCACCTGGAAAACATCTAGGCTTAGTTCATAGAAATGAAGAAAAACATTGAATGAAGTAGCATCTGTGGGAAAATAACCAACCTGCCTACCAATCTCCTTCACAAGCTGGGAGGCCTTCTTGATAGAGAACTGAATTGTATCCAGCTCATTTACAATACGACCCATTTGTTCAGTCTGCACAAATTTGGGATTTGGGAGAAAACATAGATTAGATGCAGAAATGGGCAGAGACCGAAAAAAGAAGAAGAAAGATGACTGGTACTCACTTGGCCCTTCAAAGTAACAGCAGTTTGGGTTCCCACTTCAATTGTTTGTTCAACAACCTATTGGTAGGTCAGTTTCAAGTTTAGCAGACACAAGCAGTGACAACATTTAAGCAAAGACACTTTTCAAAGTTAACTGTCACCTTTTTGGAGCGTTCAATGGTCTGATCAGTCTCATCCATTGTCTTCATCCCCGCATTAACAAGCTCCTGATTTGACATAGCTACAGGGTAACACAAGAAAATGAGGAAAGATGGCTAAATAGATATTTTTGTGGAATTTTAAGCTATATCTACTCATACAGTCAAAAAGAATAACTCCCTTGAAAAGAAATGGCCAAGATTGGGGGGAGAGGGGGGGAGAAAAGGGGGAAAAAAAACTCCAGATACCGTTGGACAAAGTAGATAATAAATGCTTAAAATTTTGAGCAAGACCGAAACAAACAGAAAGCAACTTAAAAACCAAGTACAGCCTCATAAAAATAGAAGTAAATTATTGATTGAAAATGCACTCATCATATAATATTTTACAAAATAAAATAAGGACTAGTAAAAGATGCTCTTTCCTCCTTTTTTCCCTAAGAAATTACTAATAGTTACAATATTTGAAAACCTTTCTTTCCACCAAATAAAAGTTCACCACATATATAGAAGACTTCAATTCTTCTTTAGAAGCCCACCAAAATATTATTCGACCAAGCTCTGTTCTAAAAATAAACAACCATCATCAGTTTTTCCTGAAAGAATGAAGATCAACTATCTATCAGACTATCATGGTGATGGAATGAGTGGAAGTTTTCAGTTAAAGGAGGCTAGTCCGTTCCTATTGGGCATAAGCATAACAATTTACAAAAGTATAAGGAGTCTGAAATTGTATCAGTTGACACCATATTTACCACAATTCGCTTCCCCCCCCCCCCCCCCCCAAAACCAGCGAATAGCGAATTGGATCGCACGATCCAAAACGTGGATCATTCCCTATTTGGAACACAAGATTTAGCATTTCAATCTAAAATATTAAAAGCACCAAAAAATCATAAATCAAACAAGAGCATGCATATATATATATTATTGAAATTTTTATTTATAATGGCTTAGATTTGTTAAATTTGAATATTATTACAAATACAATCAAAAAGCAAATCACATTCCAAATAAACGTATTTTCTTTCAACAAAACGATCCGAAAAAGCATACCCCTAACCTATCACGTTCTACAACAAGTAACGATTTACGTTCCAGTTCTCGTTTCACGAACCATAACGATCCACATTCCAAATAACATTGGTTGATACTCTAATCTTGCAATCCTATACTACGGAGTCCAATAGGATTCTATTACCAATGAGTTTCCCCCTTGGAAAGAAAAAGGTAGCACCAAAGAGAAGAAAGAGCAAGATGGTGGTTTTTTTGTTCCCACAAAGCAAAGACCATTTGTTTCGTGAATGAAGTGGGTCAACCACTGTTTGGATAGCTGAAATGTATGCTATAATTCCAACAATTGTAACGTGTTACAGACCATATTTTAAGTGTAACAACAATGAGCTTGATTAAATAAATTAAGACTGAAAACTATCATGTCATCAAATTGAGTTCAGCTCACCTGATGCCATTTGAACATTGTCGTCAGCCGGAGGATCACTAACACCTGCTCCCATATCAAAGAGCTCAACCCTCTTATTGCCAAGGCTGCTCATATACCTGCAGTGGCAAAATATAGGATAAGAAACATATTGGAAGGTGGAGAAAAACCAGAAGATGAATCAAACACAGATGATGAATGCAGTAGTACTCCCAAGAACAGTGTCTAATTGATATCATATCATGATCTAACTTCATCTTCTCATAGTGTTGCTTCTTATTGGGTGGCATGTGTGCACATGGATGACAACGTTTCTTCCCCCTCCCCTCCTTCTCTCATGCAATTTTGATATCCAAAAACTGCTAGCAACAGTCAAACAAGTGGAGAATGTAGGGCAAACCAAAAAAGATGGGAAGAGGCCATTTTTAATAATGTGTTAAGAGTTTTAACGGAAGTGGTTATTACAACTGATTCTAAATTATAATCTACTGCCAATTGAGGGGAGATTTCACATTCATTTGTATCAATCTTTACAAAGGTTTATATTCTTCTTGATTTTTTTAATTTTTATTTTTGAAACCCCCAAACTGAGATAAATTTTTGAGTGCACCCAAAAAAAATAAAAAATGAAGCATTGCTTGTGAATATCTTTGACTTTAAAGTATGTTTTTTCTAGGAACACAGCCTTTTTTTTTCCAAACATCAAGACGTGGTGACGCCTCACTTCAAGGCAAGACTCAGTGAAGATTTTTAAAAACACGCGTAAAATTACAACTACAACCCTAACTTGAGTTCTAAACCTTCATGAAGCAACTGCAGTATAATTTTATAGCAACCACTGGATGCCAAACATCACAAACATTGAACTTTTGATACATAAGAAGAATAACGAAGCAGGAAAAAAAAAATATATATATATATATATGTATGAAAACAGCAATTAAAAAAAATAATTAAAAGGAGAAAACGTTAAAAGGATTAACTTACGTTTTTCTCAAGGCCACATATGAATTCAGCTCTTTGATCTGCATGATTAAGGTAGTTCAATAAAAGGGAGGAGTTACATGACAGAAACCCAGGAAAAAATTTAGGAAGATGTGCTTGTGGGTGGTTGTGTGTGTGTGTGTGTGAGAGAGAGAGAGAGAGAGAGACAGAGAGAGAGAGAGGTCCTCTGCATTTTTTAGACCATACAATAAAAAGTTTATTTCTCGCAAAAACAGTAAATGTTTCACTTTCCGAAACTAAGAAACAGGGCAGGACCTTATAAATAGCTAAGAACCAAATTAATCATCCAGGAATCTCAATCACCAATTAACAAGAGGAACACCAAATCAGATAAACCAAATGTTCTAAATAGACTGCAAAAGGATGGTTAGTCACCCAAACTTTGAAGAGTTTTTTTTTTTTTTAATTAAGTAAAAAAAAAAGTGTCGACCGGATGACCTGGATAAACGGCCACAAATATATCACCGGTCCGGCTACTTTCCCATATGGTCTATTAAACTTGTTAACAACTTTTCGTTAAAAGAATATCAGAGTCAAATATTTAAGATATGCCAAAAGTACATATTAATGATCAAATGATGCATTTATTTGAAATTCCGGTATGATCAGCACATCTTAAGTACAGCATCAGCAGCAATCTGGGAAAGTTGACACAAAATACATTCATTTTGCTACCTTTAAAAAGCAAAGGTGGGAATATGGAAATCTCAGTATAGAAATTGGGTGGGAAGTGGAAGATTACTAAAACTGGAGACACTACAAACTGAAACAAGATCTGAAAGTTTATGGTATTTTGTTGGGATTTAAAAGATGCAACAAATTAAGCCAGAACTTTCACAATATATTCCAGGTTGTACATCTTCTCAGTGATATAGTCCATCTGCGCACTCATATTTGCCTAACCTTGAAAATTAAACAGTTCTACGAGCTTACCATAGATTGCTTCTCATCATTGAGTTGCTTGTTAACCTCGGGAGGATTTCTGCCCTCCTCATCTTTAATTTCACGATCTAACTCTTTGATTAACCTGAAACAAATAATCGGCTTGAAATGCACCACAAAAAGAAGGCCAGATTATTTGCACATAGTCAACAACTGATTTCATTCATTCCTCGTTGATAGATTTGGGCACATTTGGTATGTTGTGAGGGAATGTCTAAAGAATAAGATGAAGTAAGGAACAACTCAGGGTAAGAATGGTCATCCCTTAATCCATTCCATTCATGTCCTCGGTAACAACCAATAATTCCGATTGATTAACAATAGTATGTGTTTGTGTTTGTGTGTGTGTATGCATATAAATGTATATATATTTATGTTTGTGTGTGTGTGTGTTTACATATATTTATATATGTATTTGAGTATAGATAACACAGTATGTATGTATATTTTTTCCTTCTAATCTCAACTCAACAAAGCCTTAACCCAATTTTTTCCTTCTAATCTCATTTCTTTAAAATGAAACTCATTTCTTAAGTTGTGGAAAGAAATGATTATTCCTGCATTTTTTTAGGAATAACTATTCCTTTGGAATGCCCATTGGCCATTTTGGTTGAATTTGTTGTACCAAACATGGAAATGAAACGAATTTAGGAATGTTCGTTCCATTCCCAAGTTTATCCTGTATACCAAACATAGCCTTAATGCAAAATGTGAAGCAATGCTCAAGGAACCAATAAAAGGTGCAAGGTCATTAAATTTTTATTTATTTTTAACAAGTAAAAAAGTTTCATTAAAGAGCACCCAAGTACAAAAAGGAAACACCCTATGCAAAAAGATCCTCTATAGGTGCAACTATTAAGGTACTTCATAACTTCCATGCCCTGCAAAAATAATCATGAAAGAGGAATAAGGAAACAGAAGATGACACAAGCAATACCTTTTACACTCCCTCATCTTTCCCGTAAGTTCCTCCAGCTGTTTACTTTGTCTGTTGGAGTCTTTGATCTTATCCAACTTCTGAAAGCCATTTCTAAATACAAATAAGTAACAATCATCATCATAACAGGTTCAGCCTTGCAATATATCTGGTTATTGCTTTATAAAAAAATGTAGATTATAAGGGATAAAAAAGGAAAAGAGAACAGATGAAGGGCAACCCCTCAAATGCTAATGTAGAGTTAACCCAAACTATGCAAACCATATTTGGCATTATGTAACATCAGCAACCAGAAAATGGCAGCAGAATGAATTTGGAAATATTTATACATAAAGTCGTTGAAAACTACCAGAGACATAAAAGGAAGTTAAAATCAGTTAATCTTAACATTGTCATTGACCAAGATCTCTGTGCGTGCAAACATTGAAGGAGCGTCGGTCCATCACACCTGATGGACCACAAAAATTGTGCTGCATACTAAACCTATGCAGAATTAATGATAAAATTAAAAATGCAGTCAAAAACTGCTCTGTCCAATAATATGTCAGATGGCTGCAGCAGGTGAAAGTTGCAAATAGTAGGCATTGACACAGAATACCACGCTCTGCTTAACCATGGGCATGTTGTATCAAAAGAAAGTGGAGAAAAGAATTGAGAAACAATGAAAACACAAACAAAACCTTATAAATGAAGAGTAAAGTCCAAAATAACAAAATTTCTACATAAAGTCGCTTCCTTTAAGACAATTTAAACAAGCTCTTTTTCTTTATCCATTACTTGTTAAAAAGAACATTGTGATTGGTCCTGGTCAAACAAATCGTACCACTTTTTTCATCAATTTCTTTTAGTTCTGTCTTTTATCTTCTTAATCATTATCACTTGCATTGTAATGATCAAAACAAAAGTAACAAACAGGAAAAGGAAGTGTTGCATCTCGGCATTGGACCCAAAGGTGGAGTAGTTGAGTCCGGTACAATCATTTGCAACAACCAACTTGTAACAAATGACAATCACCCAGTTTCACAATATGTTAGGCATTGACTATTATAAAATGAAAATGCTGTGTACCATGATTTAGAGTGAAGTTATAATTCTCACCATCTATTTGAGTTTATTTCTTTAACTAAGCCCCTATCATTTCTGAAGATGCCATCAGCTTGAACCTGTCTTCACAAAGCTAGGGTGGGATATGGGGTAATCCAACACGGAAAAAAAAAAATCCTTACCATCTTATCATTATCTAACATAGTTGTACACTTTCACACACACACACACATGCTTTCACAATGTTTCCTAAACTCTAATGTTTATTTCTTCGACTCTTAGGTATAAATTTTGGATACACTATTTGTTTTTACTTAGGTTTATATATATATATATATATATATATAAATATATAAAATTATCTCCTATATACCTGAATTAAAATTTTTTATGGTAGGAAAAAATATGATCCATGCTTGAGCATACATAATTACTTACAAAATTGTCATTCAGGAGTGTACACTTGGAGCATAACCTTTGCAGAGAAATGAAGAGATAATCAATTGTTACATTAAAGGTTCTATATGGTTTAGAATAAATTCCTGCTTTTTAGGAAGGTAATAAATAATCTTTGTATGGTTGTTTCCTAACAGGGTTAAGCCTTAAGACATGGGTATTAATGTTATATACTTTTTCACTATTGTTTCCATGAGATATGTTAGATGATCAGATTGTACGTGTATTTCAAGCTTCAAGCAGGCACGTGAGATGGGAGAGTGAAATATACAAACAGTTGGATAAACAAAGATCCGACCACTGCGACGTTAGATTACATTTTTCTTGTTTCAGTATATAGTAGTTTACATTTTTCTTGTGTGTGCGTGCATGTGTGCGCGCCCAGGTGGTGAAATATAAGACTTACTATATTTTTTCCGTTGCCAGTGACTTAAAATTCAATATAAATTGTATTAACCATCTTTTTAAATTTCATAAAAATCCAAATACATGAAACTATGCAATTAAAACATTGTGTATTGGTACAATTTTAAAGTGTTTGTATCATGTGTGATAAAAAATATTCAAGCTCCCAGAAGCCATGCACCGTGACCATTACCGTTACAACAGCCACAACCTTACTTATAACCTCGATTCGTAGCATACCTAGGATTATCAATTTTAGTATCCATAACCTTAAAAAAAAAGGCCTACATCCATGCTCCTTTCATCCTTGGAATAATTTTCAGGTCTACTTAATAACCCCCCAGAGTAACACCCCAGCAGTGAAATCAGCATATTGTTTCTTGATCCAAATTCCTAAGTAGAACTGCATCTAGAAGAGGACAATTGCACTTAGTAGTTCTAGGGTAACTGCTTGGTTTTGTAAAGATGTCTAAACAAACACAAGTATTTTAATATCATCAAACTGGTCAGATTTTTTCCATAAGGAGGTGGCTCTGCCTCAGATTCTCAGCAAATATATATACATTAACATAACCGAATTGAAACCAACGGTTTCTTTAAATATGACATTAAAATCCAAAGCGAATAAGCTCAATAGAGAGAGGAAATAATAGGAGCAACTTTTCCCTCGTTAAGCATTTCATTTGCCTTGAATCCCCTGAAAACACTGCTGGGACCAACTATATATTTTAGATCTTGCCTATCCAGTTCCCTGAATAATTTGGATTCTACCAAACTTCGCATAAAAAGCTATCTGAAGCTGATTGCTAATACTAATAATAGAGAGAGAGAGAGAGAGAGAGAGAGAGTGCCAAAGAAAACAAAACTAAAGCAAAAACCAGCTGAATATACACTTTAACTAACGTTTAGTTGCTGATAAACTGAGGAGGAAGAATAGAGTCTTGAAAATACTAATTCGTATCCAAGCATGAAACAGATCCAAACAATGTTTTTGTTTTCTTGTATCGTAAGAATGATAATAATAATAATAGCTATTCAAATATTTAAAATCTACTCCTTGAACTATTTTTTTCCTTATAAATCAAATAAAACTTCGAGTTTTCATCAATTACATTATCCAACGAATTGGATAATTTTAGATCACCAGATTTACAATGAGAAATTCCTTTTTGAACTTATAGTTCTTAAAATAAAATAAATAAGTATAGAGAGAGAGAGAGAGATTGGAAACATACGCGAGTGCTCGAAAATTGTCACGAATTTCGCCATGGATCTGCTCCAATTGAGGGCTCATCTGCAAATCCAAATTCGCCATTCTCTTTATCGCCGGTCAGAAGCAAAATCCTCCACCGGCTAATCCAATTTTTCTTGAGAACAACCTTCTTCTTGATTCCCAAACTTCACAGCATTAGTAAATTCATATTAATTCAAAACATTTCTTTGGATGTCTCTAATTGTTGGCGGACCTAAAAGAAGAATAGCAACGAAACCCTAACTGTAACCAATAGGTTTAATTTAATTTTTTTTTTTTTAAAAAAACAAAGAGATAGATAACCAGCGAATTTCAGATGTTTTAGGGTTCTTCAAAAGAAAGGAAAGGGAAATGTGTAGAGAGAGAATCGGTGTTTGGTGATAAAATAATGATGATTACAGCCAACCTGTCTCTGTGTTATACTACAATACCTTTTTTGAAATATATATATACTGTAATATAGGAAATTCTGTGTTGCATTTGTCTAATGTGAGCCGAGGAAGCACATAACCAAACTCGATATGTCTTTTTTCTTCGTTTGGACTTTGGAGGCATCACATTCACCTCTTTTTTTCTCCCTTTTTTTTTTTGGATTAATTTATTATTTTTTTTAGCAGACTGGCACAATTTAAATTGCATAGATATTTAAAAAGAATATAAAATAAATTAGAAAAACTGATTTACTTGTTGGGGGAATTGTTATTTTCACTTTTTTACACTCAAAAAAAAAAAATAGATTTGAAAGAATTTGTGTAATTTTAATTTTTTTTTTTAAAAAAAAGAGATCTGCTTGACAAAAAAGAAGAGTATGACTATTTACAGACAAAATTAAAAATTTTATAAGTTTAGATTAAAATTTGAAACTTATCACATTCAAAATTTAGTTGTCTGTGTTCAAACTTTTTTATGATAAGTATTTTATGTGTTCAAGCCTAGAATTGATACACTTTCTTTCTTTACTTTAAATTTTTTTTCTTTTTGAAATGTTAAAGGTTATTTACCCCCCCCAAAAAAAAAAGTCCTAAGTGATAATGAAGTTAATTGGGTTATAAGAACAATATGACAACACATAAAGAGACTATTTTTAAGCACATGAAAAGAAAAGAAAAAAGAGCTATTTGCTTACAATAAATTGTTAATAAAAATTAACTCTCCCTTGTAAAAAAATGATCAAGTTTGGCATCTTTCAAAATTTACACAAGTGTGACTCTTATTTTTAAAGAATTTTACAAGAAGAACTTATGTGAGTCTCTTTTATAAACTTGTACACTTATTTGAATTGGTGGGTGGGGGGGGGGGGACACAACTCCATTTTCCTCAAAAGAGATGGAGACATAAATTCCATTTTCCTCAAAAGAGATGGAGACATAAATTAATGAAAAAAGTTATCACAGATCGCAGCCCAAATTAGCTACAGGCATGGTTGAATAAATAAGCCGAGGTGTACTAACTAATGCGTTATTCAATGTATATTGGGTTTTCAATGGCTCTCGCTGTTGGTATTTATTACAAAAAGTGATCCTTTCCCTCTCTCTCTTTCTCTGTTCCCTTATTTTATTGTGACTCAGGGTTTACATGAGTAACAAATATTACAAGATTAATTGAATCTCTTATACTGAGTTGTCCTTCAAATTACGATAAAACTCATTTATTGTGCTAATTTATGAAAAATCAATTAATTTATTACAAAAAGTGATCCTTTCTCTCTCTCTCTCTCTCTCTGTCTGTTCCTTATTTTATTGTGACTCAGGGTTTACATGAGTAACAAATATTACAAGATTAATTGAATCTCTTATACTGAGTTGTCCTTCAAATTACGATAAAACTCATTTATTGTGCTAATTTATGAAAAATCAATTAATTTATTACAAAAAGTGATCCTTTCTCTCTCTCTCTCTCTCTCTCTCTCTCTGTCTGTTCCTTATTTTATTGTGACTCAGGATTTACATGAGTAACAAATATTACAAGATTAATTGAATCTCTTATACTGAGTTGTCCTTCAAATTACGATAAAACTCATTTATTGTGCTAATTTATGAAAAATCAATTAATTTATTACAAAAAGTGATCCTTTCTCTCTCTCTCTCTCTCTCTCTGTCTGTTCCTTATTTTATTGTAACTCAGGATTTACATGAGTAACAAATATTACAAGATTAATTGAATCTCTTATACTGAGTTGTCCTTCAAATTACGATAAAACTCATTTATTGTCCTAATTTATGAAAAATCAATTAATTTATTTTAAGCTCTCAAACATTAATTGAATAAGTCTTATAAATAAATTAAAAAAACAAATAATTGAGTTGATTGTCTATTTTACACTTTTTTTTTGTTTTTTTTTAATATATTTTATAACAAAGCAAAACTACCTATTTGTGCCAAAACTATGGGCACAATTCGTTTTGACTTCTTAAAATATTTTCATATGACTTTTAATTATGTACAAAATGACTCTTAACCACTCAAATCAAAAACCTTAAGAGCCTTTTAAAAAGAAAAAAAAAACTCAGAACTCTTCCAATTGAACTACTCACCGATGGAGTAATTTTTTGTTCTTGAAGTTTCTACTCATTTCTCGGGAGGCTTGGTCTGGGGGAAGTTGTTTGTACCAAACATTTATTCAAATCCAAACGCGGTTGGATGATGTTATTGTTAGGTGGCAAAACATTAGTTAAATATTTATATTAAGTATTGAGATCGTACTGTTTGGAGTTATGTAAGGTAGTATTATTAATATTAATATTAATATTGTTCATCATTCTCTGCTTGTAATAACCTTCACCGGAAAGGGATCCATCTGCTGCAACCAACTTTCATTCACAGTAATCTCTCACCAACTTCACGTCAAGTTGGTTAAAAATTTTGATTTATTTGGTTTACATCTCAACTCTCTTTTTACAATTATTTCTTCCAAAATAATAAATCATGCATGCTATTGGTAAGTCTTAAGCTTCATTTGGCGGAGCATTTTGTCAAAATGCAGCGTTTTGGTCAAAGCTATAGAGAAGAGCTTCTTCCTCAGGTCATTATTTTCGTATGCTTGAAGTTGGGCCAAACAAACATTACTGCCTAAACTTGTGTCCAAATGTTAACGGTTCGCATGTACACATATGTTTAATAATGAAATACACATATATTTTATCCCTTTTTTGTCAACCGAAAATTAAAATTTTTATTGCAGAAACCACAATCAAGATATATTTAAATCAGCAACCAAAAAGGAATCCAACCAATCCGTTGGATCTTCTAACCAGGCCAAAAAAATCATCAAAAGAAAACCGGGATTTCCTAGCAATCTCATGAGCTGAGCCACTCGGTTTTCAGATTTTTTAACAAAAATAAAGTTAGACGCTCAACTGCCATAATATCCCAAATAGTAACGGTAATAAACTAGAGTAGCCTTTCAAAGCCTCAATTAACAAAGGACTAGCCGATTCCACTTTTAGTGATCTTAATTTCATGTCGCATCAGAATTGGAGCCCTTCCAACACAGCCAGTGCCTCTATGTGCAGTATTAAACCCATCTGAACACATCTTTTATCAAAACCCACCAAAAATTTCCCGCCATCATCCCTAACTACAGTCCCTATACTGCCTGAGCACGACTCCTTCAACCAAGCTCTATCAATATTCAGTTTTAAAGTAGAGAAAGGAGACTAGAGTAATAGTAAGGGATGTGAATTAGCTAACTGACCTGGAGTATCCATTTCAAAAGCAGAAGGAAATCCACGACAGCACGCTAGGCAAGTAAAAAACTTGAAATGAGATCATGAACATGACCTTGAAAGATAGAAACATTTCTCATACTTCATCCAAATTAACTTTTGTTTGCTGTTATAATTTTCTACTATGATAAAGTTTCTAGTTTTTTAAAAAGCCTCAATTTTTATTAATTTCAAAATTTTATCCCTTTTTGCAATTATTATAATTTTCTAATTGTCATAAAATTAGTATAAAAAATTAATAAATTCCTATTCAAATTAATAGTAGTCTTAACTTATATATGTGATGTAAGTCAATAGATTCTTATTTAGAAGAGTAGTACTCTTAACCTATATATATGATGTAAGTTAGTCGCTGTAAGACAGATTTGATACCCTAAATATATGAAAAGTTGCTTTAGAGATGTATTAGGATTGTTTAGTTCTAAATATATGAAAAGTTATTTTAGAGTTGTATTAAGATTGTTTAGTTTTTTATTTTAATTTATTCATACTTTTTCTAATTTACTACTTTTATTAGGATTAGTATAGAAAATATAGGAATTAGTAATTTCCTATTCGAATTACTAGTCTTTATTGTATTAAGATTATAATAAAAATAGGAGTTTTGATTTTCTAATTAAAGTAGTAGTATTTTAGCATTATAAATATGATGTAATAAGTTTTTATGGTTAACTTTTTTTATCAATATTAATTCAATTATGAATTTTAGAGAATTATTTTTTCTTGTTTGGGTGAGGAGTCCCTATGTTACTTGTTCTATAAGGAATTCGAGGTGTTCGATTCTTCTTTTTCGTTTTCGTTCTGCATCATTTGGTATCAGAGCGAGGATTTGCCTGGCTCAATGGCAAGTCGTGTAGATAGAATCAAAAATTTCATTAACGTTTGTCGTGGGATGGAGCTTGAAGATAAAGCTATTGGCGATAACGAAAGACTTCTAGATTTTGATGATAATTTTTATTTTGAAGGCTTTCATGATTGGATTTATGATTTGGATGATTGTCTTGATGATTTGAGATTTTCATAAGAAAATAAATATTTTTGGACAAAAAATAAACTCATTGAATTCGCGAAAAGATGGTGACTTGATTTATAAAGCCATAGACAGTTGCAAAGAAAAAAATACATTTGTTCATGGCTAAGAATAATGAAACTGCTTATGAATAAATTTTTTTCAAGAAATTATCTACATATTTTAGAAGATAAATACAGGTCAACATAGAAAAACACTAAGAAAAAAGTATAAAATTGTTGAAGTAACTTTGATTGATAAGGTTGCTCATATTAAACCGTTTAAAAAAGTCAATGTTCTTGTAGAAGATCCTCCTATCATGGGAAATGCATATCAAGTTATTTCATCCATTGAAAATGATCACAATGAGTCAATAGAAAATAAAGTTGAATTTATTTTTATTGATGGTGCTGAAACAATTGATGTAGATGATAACAAAGAGAAATTAATTGAAGATTTTGTGGTAAAGAAGGATGAAATCTCCATGGAGATAGTTAATGCTACAGATTAGAAGGGACCTGAATCTGTGAAAGATGATGATGATGCTTACAAGAAGATTGAATTTGTAGATCAAATAGATAATTTTTGTTTTATCATAGGATCATTCTTGTCATCAAAACAAGAGCCCTATAGATTTTATGGAAGATGTAAAAATAAAAATGTTTGAGTCGATTGTTCTTCAAGAAGTTTAACCATTGATACCGGGTTATAGATGAGTTTGTGGTCACATACATCTAATTAACTAGAGAATGAATTGTTTTCAAGTGAGAGAGACTGATATAAGACAAATTTGGTACCTTAAATATATGAAAAGTTGTTTTAGAATTGTATTATGATTGTTTAGTTTTTTATTTTAATTTATTCATAATTTTTCTAGTGTCCTAGTTTTATTAGGACTAGTATAAAAAATATAGGAATTAACAGTTTCCTATTCGAATTACAAATTTTTATTGTAGTAAGATTAGAATAAAAATAAGAGTTTTAATTTCCTAATTAAAGTAGTAATGTTTTAGTACTATAAATATAATGTAATATGTCTTTATGATTAACTTTTTTTTATTAATATTAATTTAATTACGAATTTTAGAAAATTATTTGCTCTTATTTAAATGAGAAGTCCTCATGTTACTTATTTTATAAGAATTTCGACATGTTCGATACTCCTTCCATATTTTCATTCCGCATCAAATAGAGACAGCCTATCCTCCTTAGTCTAATTTTTCTGCATGATTCTTCCATCTTTTCGATGACTCTTGTCGCCATTTGATAAAGTTTGATCCTGGCACACGTATACTGTTTACTTGCAAAGTAGACAAATACTAGATTTGCCTTGCATAATAACAGCCAGCAAGTAAGTGGAGGAATCCGTGATCAGGGCGGATTCACTTGGAAGCTTGGCTGGGCTTCAACTCTCCTCAAACTTTAGATAAAAAAAATAAATTTATACAGCTAAAATTTTAGTTATTTTTAAATTAATATATTTCTTTATTTTTATCTGATCTCATCTTTACTCATCATTTCTTTATTTTTTGTCACAAATTTTTCTCAGCACCTTTAATTTCCACATTTGAAGCCAATGAGATCTATGCAATTCTGAACTACTGGATTTGGATTCTGATTGGACAAACTGCCTCCCTTACATGTAATTTTCATTGCAAGTAAAGTGCCAAATAAGACGGGCAGAATACCAAAATATACTAATTGAAATTTGTACTGTAATCAAATGAGCATCAGAGTGAGAGAAATCTCTTTCCATAGGTCCAGAATCCCAGTGAGTGGCTTGCCTATTAATGTGAAACCATAACCTGGTTAACAAAAGAAGATGAAGTAGCAACATTATACCCCTATTTATTTATGTATTATTAAAAACATGTGCATATTGTATATGATTTTCAGGTTGGTTCAATTTATTCATTTCCTTAGTTAATTCAAAATTAACTGAGATAATGTGGAAACACATGAAAGAGCATAGTTGGGGCCATGCTGCACACGCACACTAGTTAGAATAATTCACTCCCCATCTCTGTACCTAAAGAAAAAGAAAGAAGCAAAAAAAAAACAGATAATAATGTCTTACTATCAATTAATGCTATGTCAATTCAAAATTAAGTTGATACTTTAGCAATCAATCAATCCATCAAAGACTTTTGCATAAAAACCATTGAATCTTATGTCGTTAAAGTAACTGGCACAATCAAGCAACACATGCAATCAAATCAAGATATTAAAAATTTCCCACGGCTACGTGGTTGGAAAGATTCTCTATCATTCCAAATATATATATATATGTGTGTGTGTGTGTAAAACCCTTTCAAAAAAGAAAAAAAATCATGATACACATGGGACTAATGTTAGACCTAATCGAATTTCTGAGAGGTATTCTCAGTTTAGTTTAGGGGAGGAAGATACAAAAAAATAAAATTTAAATGATTTTTTTTTTGTTGTAGAAATATAAAAACAATTGAGTGAAAATTCTTATTTTTGAAAGTTTGGGGAGGGGATTGTCCCCTTAGCATATAAGTGGACCCTCATATGACTCGGACTTATTATAATTTATTATACACTTAAAAGGATGTTATAGAATCTCATGTTAAAGTTTTTATTCAAACAAGTAAAAATAAATAAAATATACAAAAAAGACATAAGATTTATATGATTCAATAAAATATTTATGTTTACAAATAGCGATGATTAATTCAATATCAAGAAAATTACAAAAACAACAACTCTTAAAACTTGAAAACTCTTTTTTCTCCTAATAATAATCAAAATCCTAAAAAAAAATTATAACAATAATGAAAAATTCACACATTACCTATTTTTTGAATCATTTCACGTCACAAGTGAATCATAAAAAATTTCCTCTCTCTTTTTTTCTTTTTTTCCCCTCAAAACTTTGAATCATATTAGAATAGGGAAAAGAAAGAGCAGGTTCTTAATTATGTCTGATTGAGGAAGGAAAGTAGAGAGATTTTTCAACATGTCTCTTTCTGGCCAAAGAAACGCATGACAGTAAAGTTAATGTTGGAAAAAATTGGCATAGACAAAGACTGGTGGCCAAAAAGGGGCCCCAAATGAGAGTGGCTAAAAGTTAGCTGATTTTGGGATTATTCATATTTTTTTGAAGGAAGAGCAATGTAGAAATTAGAATCCTAATTTATTTTCCTTGGCACCAAACATAAAGAGGCTTCTGTAACGTCAATATCATGTTCAGATCCTTCACTATGAGCCCATTGTTGCTTCTGGTCCTTATTTCATTATCTTGGAGTTGGACCAAATGATCTACCCATAAAACACATTATAAAATAAATAAAAATACATTACAGAAAATAGACAATAATACTTCATGTGACACTTGTCCATGAAACCTTAAAGAATGATCCATAATTAATTGTCATTTTCAATATTGATATACCAGAAATACGCCTTTACCTGAGAAAGTGACACGTGTCCGGGTTATGTCGCACCGGTTAACTAACGCTACCGACCCCGGTATGTCTCGATATACCGAGGTATCTTCATCAGGGACCGACATCCTAGTAAGGACGGATTACCGAGGACCCCCTTGTCACGTACATCCCTACCCCACTTACGGTGGCAGAAGAGTAAGCAACAAGTACAAGTAGAGGGAGTGGTTGGCGCCAGAAAGGACGAGGATGTGAAAGGCTGACAGAGGAATGGGTAAGAATGATCATGATTACCACCGTCAGAATACAGTGAGCCCATGTCCCTGGCCCAACCAACTCTCACCCACTCTGACAGGCGGTAAGCATATAAGCGTAAGTTCTTGAGGTAAGGAGGGCTCTTTTAAAAAAGAAGAGAACTGTAAAAATACACGGGCATTATCAGACAAAGAGAAAAATCTAACTTAACCATCGGAGTGGCTTCCGCCGGAGCCTTGGCCGGTGGTATTTTAATCCTTCCTTTTTGCAGACTTGACCAGACGGAAGAGCGGGGTACGTGACAGATCGGATAGCTGTAGCATCAGCTTGGCGCTGTCTGTAGGAACGACTGCTGATCTTTCCTTCCATTCTTCTTTCAAAAAACGATTCCGTTATGGCTCCTACTCTCCGTCCAAGACAAGTTTCTCGAAGCCAACCTCCCGTCGGAGAGCAGGAAGGAGAAACTCCCACTCCTGTGCAGATGCGGCAGCAACAACAGCTCGACCAAATGCAAGCGCAACTCTCGGCTATTTCTCAGGTCCTGGCCTCCTTAGCCCAGAATCTGCCAAGCCAACCTAATGGCATGGCTCCAAACACCCTCGGAAGCGATCCGCAGCCCTTTCCAACCTTGGGTGGAGAGCATCGAAAAGACCAAGGTCCCGTCGTTGGCTTCCCATGCAACCAGACGGACCTCTATAGCCGGAACGACTTTCACCAGCCTAATGGCCACGGCGCGGGAATGTCAAATTTCCACCTGACCACCCATTATCATGCAGGGACGAGGATCTTAAGCCCGGCAAACTCAGGAGCCAATCACGCGCGACCAGGTCCGCAGTCGCGACCGGCATCCATTCCACTGCAGAGGCATTCAAACAATGCTGCTCCCAGCTAGGAGCGTCCCTTGCATATGGAACTGGGAGTTGCCTTGTCCGGGGAGCACCGTTCGATCCCGTCCAGGATACCATCGAGAGTAGAAGAGATGGCGGATTCGGTCGAACCGGCAGTCCCGGCAGGAGAAAGCAATCTTCCCCCTAGGCAGGATGAGATTGCTCGGTTGCTCGGCAGATTCACCACTCCGTTCACCCCGGCGGTGCTGGCTGAAGAACGTCCTAGAAAGTTCATAGTGCCGAAGTTCACCCCATACGACGGGTTGGAAGACCCGGGAGATCATCTCTCCCACTATCAGCATACGATGGCCTTGCATGAAGCCACCGACGCCTTCCTATGTCGCACCTTTGTGACGAGTCTCAAAGGCGCCGCTTTAAGGTGGTTCCACAGTCTTCCTCAGGAGTCCATCCCGAACTTCTACGAACTGAGCAGGAGATTCCTCGACAGGTTCCTAACCAGCCGGAGGCTCAGAAAGGGACCGGAATTCCTCCTCTCTAGAAAGCAGCAGAAAGAGGAATCGCTCAGACAGTATATCGCACGGTTTAACGCCGAGTTGACAGAGATCACAGACTGTACCCCAGGCTTCTTAGCAGCGGCCCTCCATGCCGGATTGGGACCAGGTCGGTTCCACGATTCTTTAACAAAGAACCCCCCTACCGACATGGCTTCACTTATGGAGAGAGCGCGAAAGTATATAAATCTGGAAGACACTAAAGTATCTTTTCGCAAAGCCAAAGAGCAGGCCCGGAAGGTGGACGTTAATCAGAAACATACACCCGGTGGTTCCCAAAAAAGGACCAGAAGTCCCGAGGTAAAGACAGCACCAAGGCCTCGGAACGGACACAACTCTGGAGGCTTTGAGACGCTCACACCTCTGAATACCTCGCTAGCCCGAATCTATCACCAAGTCAGGACAAGCGAGAACTTGAGGGGCCCCGAGCCCATGCACAGCCATCCCGACTCTCGAGACAAAAGTAAGTATTGCGAATTCCACCGAGATCATGGACACACAACTGAGACATGCAGGAGCCTTCAGCAAGAAATCGAGCGACTGATCAAGAGGGGGCGTTTGGGGGAGTTCGTCCAGAATGATGCAGGACAGAACCCACGGAACCAAAGGCCGCAACACCCCCGGCAGGAGCAAAGGCCCCAGCCACCGAGACAGACCCCCGAACAGGCAGAAGCCTGCAATGAGCAGCCGCACCAGGAAAACAATGTCATCCTTGTCCTTCATGCCGACAACTCGTTGGCTGGGATGTCTAACAGGGCAAAGAAACGGTACGTTAGAGAGGCGAAAGCGGAGCCTTGCCCCCTCCAGTGCTCGGCCGTTGAGAAGAGATTGAAACCCCTGCCGAATATCTAGTTTTCGAACCTGGACATGGCGGGTGTGCACTGCCCGCATAGTGACGCCCTTGTTATCTCACTAAAAGTGGCAAACTTCAATATTATGAGAGTCTTGGTGGACACCGGGTGCTCCACGAATGTACTGTTCTTCGAGCCTTTCAAACACATGAAGCTCAGTACTGCCGATCTAAAACCCACCACCGCGGTAACGGCGGGATTTGACGGCAACCTGAGCTCACCAATGGGGAGAATAGATTTACCAACTACCATGGGGGACGAAGAAGATCAGAAAACCCTCATCTCTGAATATATGGTGGTGGATTTCAGATCGCCTTACAACATTATCATCGGGAGACCGTGGCTCCATCAGATGGGGGCCGTCGCATCCACTCTCCATCAGTCTCTGAAGTACAGTCACAACGACAAAATTGTCACCATCAGAGGCTCCCAGTCGTTATCCCGGGAGTGCCACGTTGTGGCATTGAAAGGAAAGAACCTTAAATAGCAATTACAGAAGCCCCGTCAGGCCTCCAGACGGGAGCTAGACACTGAGTGCCCGGCCGAGATTGACGAACCTTTGAGCCCAAGAGGGAGAGAGAGCCTGGTCTCCCCCATCAAAGAGCCCATTAAGGTACTGGTTAGCACGAAAGAAGAAGAGCTGTATTTGCAACTCGGTACGGATCTGTCCCAGACAGAACAAGAGGAAATGATTGAATTCCTAAAAGGCAACTCGTCAGCCTTCGCATGGGATACCGGAGACATAGAGAGGATTGATCCTTCTATAATATGCCACAAACTGATGACTGACCCGAGCTGTCCCCCGGTCAGGCAGAAAATGAGAACCTTCGCCCCTGAAAGGCACAAGATAATCAACGAGGAAGTCCAGAGGCTACTAGACGCAAAAATGATAAGGGAAGTGTTCTATCCGGAGTGGCTCGCTAACACCGTCCTCGTCAAGAAGAAGAACGGAAAATGGCGGGTCTGCGTCGACTATACCGATCTCAACAGGGCTTGCTCGAAAGACAGTTTCCCGTTGCCGAGAATCGACCAGCTGGTCAACGCCACGGCAGGTCACGAATTAATGAGCTTTATGGACGCGTACTCCGGATACAATCAAGTTCGGATGTACCCTCCTGACCAAGAGAAAACTTCGTTCATCTCAGAACGAGGACTGTACTGCTACAACGTAATGCCCTTCGGGTTAAAGAACGCTGGGGCCACTTACCAGCGACTGGTGAACAAAATGTTCAAGCCTCTCCTCGGTAGTACCATGGAGGTCTACATAGACGACATGTTGGTTAAAAGCCGGAAGAAGGGCGAGCACATTCAACATTTGGAGCGAACCTTCAACATACTAAGGGAACACAAAATGAAGTTGAATCCATTAAAATGCACATTCGGCGTTAGTCAGGGCAAGTTTCTCGGTTTTCTAGTTTCCGAACGAGGCATAGAGGCTGACCCTTTGCAGATCAAAGCCTTGGCAGAATTGGAGCCACGGAGGTCCAAAAAAGACATCCAAGCGTTGAATGGGAGGATCGCCGCCCTAAACAGATTCATTTCCAGGTCTACCGACCGCTGCCTCCCATTCTTCAAGGCCTTGAGGGGGGGTAAGTCCCTAGAATGGACCTACGAATGTGACAAAGCCTTTCAGGAGTTGAAGCAATATCTAGCCTCCCCAGAACTCTTATCCAAACCAGTGCAAGGGGAAAAGCTCTTCCTGTACCTGGCGGTCTCAGAAAACGCCGTAAGCTCCGCACTCATCCGAGAGGAGAAGGGAGTTCAGAAGCCGGTATTCTATGTTAGCAAAGCGCTTATCGGCTCCGAGAAGAGGTACCCAGAGGTGGAAAAGTTGGCCTTCGCCTTGATAATTTCTGCTCGAAAGCTCCGGCCCTATTTCCAAGCCCACCCGATCGTGGTTCCAACGTGCTACCCCCTGAAAGCGATTCTGCACAAACTTGACACTTCGGGACGTCTTATGAAATAGTCGGTTGAGCTGGGGGAATTTGATATATCTTATACACCTAGAACCGCCATAAAAGCCCAAGCCTTGGCAGACTTTGTCGCAGAATTCACTCCAACAGTAAAGGATAACCTCAGAATGCAGTCAGGCACGACGGTATGGCAGCTCCACGTAGACGGCTCCTCCACCGACAAGGGATCGGAGGTCGGAATTGTGCTCCAATCCCCGGACGGAGTGACGACAGAAAAGGCCATCACCTTAAGCTTCCGAGCATCCAACAATGAGGCCGAGTACGAGTCACTAATCCTTGGAATGAGACTAGCCTTAGAATGCGAGGCTCGCAGCCTTAAAGCATTCTCTGACTCGCAACTGGTGGTAGGCCAGGTTCTCGGAGAATTCGCAACTAAAGATGATCGGATGATCGAATACGCCGAGATGGTAAAGTCATTAAAGGAGTCGTTCGCTGACTTTAGTATCCACAAGATCGAAAGGAATCAGAACACTCGAGCTGACGCCTTGGCAAACATGGCTTCCCACCTTAAGCCGTGCGAAGATTCCGACGTCGGCATTTCTTGCCGAGCTGCCCCCAGCATAACAGATGTCCACCTCGTCTGCTGCACAGAACAGCTCGTTGATTAGAGGACCCCGATATTTCAGTACTTATAGGAGGGAGAATTGCCGGAAGACAAGAACGAAGCTAGGAGGATTCGGAGTAGATCAGCGCGGTACCTCCTCCTGAATGACAAACTCTACCGCCGATCCTATACCCAACCGCTCCTAAGATGCCTGTCTCCAACAGAGTCGGAATACGTCTTGGCCAAAATCCACGAAGGAGTATGTGGAAACCACAATGGAGGAAGGACGATCGCACACCGAGCTCTCACTTATGGCTATTACTGGCCCAACATGCTCAAACACACTGCAGAATACGTAAAGAAATGCGATAAGTGCCAACGTTTTGCCCCGTACCAGCATCAACCCCGTCAGGAGCTCACTCCCATCGCAAGCCCATGGCCTTTCGCCCAGTGGGGGATGGACATCGTGGGTCCTCTACCGAAAGCACCTCAGAATTGAAGATACTTGCTGGTCGCTATTGATTACTTCTCCAAGTGGGCAGAAGCGGAACTCTTGACTCACATTACCGAGGCTGAGGTAAAAAACTTTACATGGAAAAACATTGTATGCAGGTTCGGCGTTCCTCGCGTCATCATCACAGATAACGGCACTCAATTCTCCGGAAACATGTTCAAGAAGTTCTGTACCAACCTGAACATCAGCCACCACTTCTCTTCTCCCGGTCATCCCCAAGCGAATGGACAAGCCGAAGTCACTAATCGAACCATCCTCGAGGCCGTCAAGAAGAGACTGGAAAAGGCCAAAGGGAAGTGGGTAGACGAGCTCCCGGGAGTGCTTTGGGCATACCGAACTACGAGAAGAACGTCCACTGCCGAGACCCCGTTTTCACTTGCGTACGGTACCGAGGCGGTGATCCCAGTAGAAATTGGAATGCCAACGCTGAGAACCGAGACTTACGACCAGGAGACTAACGATCTCTACCTGACAGAAAACCTCGACCTACTAGAAGGCAAAAGGGAGCAAGCCGGAATCAGAGCAGAAGAATACCGACGAAGGGTGGCCAAAAGCTTCAATCAGAAGGTAAACCCTGTAGTCCTAAAGCTTGGTGACCTTGTGCTAAGAAGGATCTTCCCGAATACCAAAGACCCCAATATGGGAAAGCTATCTCCAAATTGGGAGGGGCCGTACAAAATTGTCAAAATCAACAGGCCCACAACCTTCTGGTTGGAAGACATGTCTGGAAAGCCAGTGCCGAGGCCCTGGAATGTAAAGCATCTCAGAAAGTATTATCAGTAAACGCTTTTCCTCTTCACATGCGTGCTCCCCAAACATTTAAAAAAAAAAAAAAAGACCCCTACGAGCAACCATGCCGTAGGTCAGGTCTCAATGCACAGGTCTCCAGACCTGGTCCCTTAAAAAAGACCCCTACGAGCAACCATGCCGTAGGTCAGGTCTCAATGCACAGGTCCCCAGACCTGGTCCCTTAAAAAAGACCCCTACGAGCAACCATGCCG
Source organism: Nyssa sinensis (assembly GCA_008638375.1). Taxonomy (NCBI): domain Eukaryota; kingdom Viridiplantae; phylum Streptophyta; class Magnoliopsida; order Cornales; family Nyssaceae; genus Nyssa; species Nyssa sinensis. The sequence continues at coordinate 44,346 of VIRR01000386.1, read as the reverse complement.
TAGGTCAGGTCTCAATGCACAGGTCCCCAGACCTGGTCCCTTAAAAAAAACCCCTACGAGCAACCATGCCGTAGGTCAGGTCTCAATGCACAGGTTCCCAAACCTGGTCCCTTAAAAAAGACCCCTACGAGCAACCATGCCGTAGGTCAGGTCTCAATGCACAGGTTCCCAAACCTGGTCCCTTAAAAAAGACCCCTACGGGCAACCATGACGTAGGTCAGGTCTCAATGCACAGGTTCCCAAACCTGGTCCATTTAAAAACCCCCTAATAAGCAAGTGTGGTAAGCTAGGCATGTCCCCAAACCAAGTTCGCGTGAAGCCCCTGAAGTGCTGAACCTCGGTACCTTAACAGCCCCCCGAGGATATACCGACAACAAGGTCGGAACACTCATCAAATTTGCTTAAGTCTGCATTAGAGAGGTTTAACTACCCTGTGGGATTTGGCGTCTACGCACTATTTCATCTTTGAACCCGTGCCAACAGCCAAGAAAGAAATTATTGTTAAGAGGTCTGGTGACCTGATGGTGAAAAGTGGGCGAGAAGTTGACAACGCCATCTTTCATAACAGTATTTCATAGCACAAAGTAACTAATCGTTGTTCCGTTAAACAAGCCCAAACAGGCTAAAGAAAAAGAAAAACGAAATGAGTAATGATGTAGAGCATCTACAAAAAATCCTATTTTTGACCAGTGGGAGGCGCTGAAGCAAGGGGAGCTACGTCTTCAACGAAACCCTCCTGAACGGGGGACGTCGGCCTCGCCTCGTCAACTTCTACGTCGTCCAGACCGGATATATCCAGGGATGGATATAACTTGCGAATCCTCTCCCTGCAGAGCATATAGCCAGAATCCACCAGCTCCCTTCCCATGGAGGTGGCCAAACCCATCACTGCTGCCTTGGTAGCTGCGCTGGCCTCAGCTCGAGCCATCTCTATCTTCTTGGCCTCGGCAGCCTCATTTTCCTTTAGCTAACGGCGCAAGGCGTCTAGGTCCTGGTTAAGCTTGGTCCTCTGAATAATCAGGGATTCCACCCCACGCCTTGCTTTGGCACATTGGTCTTCTAGGGTCGTACACTTGGCCCCCAAGGTTTTCACCTCGGCCCTAGATGCCTCCAGTTCGGCCCGTGCGCTCCCCAGCTCTGCACGAGCGTTCTTTAGCCTGGACTCCGCGGTCTGTAGCTGGACTTGCATGTCCGTGGCCTCCTCAAATTGGTCGAAGCGGTCCATAAGGGAACCCATTGCCAGAAGACCCCGCAAATGATAAGGCAATGAATAAGAGAAGTTTCTTTAAAAAAAAAAAAAGAAGGAAAGAAGAGATATTCTTACCCTTGTATGGCCCAACATGAGCTCGCCGATAACCTGCCGCGGGTTCCTGTTCTGGAAACCTGGAGGCAGGACCGCCCTCAGAGCGGACTTGATAGCCTCAGACCCCGAGGCCGCATCAGCTGGGTGAGGCAGGTCTGCACTCGGCAGCGTCGGAGGACTGCGTGGTGGCAGAGGATCGGAAGCTGGCACTCCCGAAGACCCTTCGGGGTCGACGGGCCGCCACAATTCAGGTCGGAATGCGGCGGGAGAAACCAGAGCTTGAACTTGTTCAGGCTTGGCCACTTCAGAGGTCCTGGCCTGCCGGGCCTCGCGGTTGGCCCTAGAGATGATCCTCCTCTTCTTCTGGACAGGAGGAGCCGCAGTCGAGGAAGACGGGGCACTCGACTTCTTCTTCGAAGTTGGTACGAAGCCGGAGAGAACATCCTTCTTGTACGCTGCGGCCTCTTCCTTGGTCACCCCGGCATCCATGAGGTTCTTGGGTGATAGAATCTTGTGGTGAGATCGGATGGTGGGTTGTAGGAGGAGACGGTACTTCTCTGCAAGTTCGTCACTAAATTCAGGTCTCCTCCACTTTCTCTTATCTGAAAGAAAAGGCGAAACAAAGAGTTAGTCATCTGAAGCGGGAGAAATAAACCAAAGAGCAAGACACTCGGATCTGGATACTCACCCCTCGCACCGGTGTACCGAGGAAAAACGCTCAGAGGATGTTCGGCAAAATCTGCACGCTCCCAGCCTCCCCCTACAAAGAAGTACCACTTCTTCCAGGTTTTATTGGAAGAGGGTACCGAGGTTAGAGGTCTGAACCTCTGATCGAAACATGTGTAATAAAGCCCCTCCGACTTGAGGAACTTCATATCCATCTGACAACGAATGAGATCCAAATCCACTTGGACCCCATTCAGATGACCTAAAACTATGAAGGCCAGGAGTTGCCTCCAACTATTGACGTTGAGTTCGACCGGGCAGATGTCAAAGAAGGTAAAAAACTCTACTAAAAGGGGATGAAAGGGAAGACGTACGCCCAAATGAAACCATTCCAGATAAGCGCAAATCTCCCCCCTTCCTATGTCAGAAGGATGTTCGAAAGACTTGGGGACCCTACAAGTTACGTTTTCCGGGAAACCGTACCATTTTCTAATGGCCTTAAGGACCTCCTTGGTCATGGCACTCGCCCCCACCTCCCTCTGGGCCTTGCCAGAAGGACCAGCCTCTCCGTCACCGGAGTTAGACTCAGGGGAAGAAGGTGGAGCAGAAGAGGGATCACCCCCCATTTCCGCCTCCTCCCTAATCTCTATGTCATCCGAGTCGGACATGGCAAAGGAAAGAAAAAACACAAAGAGGGAAGAAGAAGAGGCAGAAGAAGGACAGAGACCAGAAAATTACCAGTAGGAAAGAAGAAGAACAAACGACAGTGGCTGGAAAGTCTCTGAGTCACCAGGAATCGCCTGGGACGAGAACGCTAGAAGATCTTTTGAAACAACGAAAATGGAATAAGGCACGACTGTTCCCACCATTTAAAAGAGGCGATAAAGCCGTCACTTGATGTCTTGAAAATCGAACGGTCATCCGCGTGAAAAGTGGCGCTGGTTACTACAATGATGGCGGGCATTTAATGCACTCAAAATACGGCCGTTATCCCCCCCAGCACATTAAAGGAACGGTAGACGTTAGGACGCTTGACGCCTCGGGAAATAAAAAGCACGTTGAAACGCTTGGCCGTTTGAAAACGTATGGAAGCATTTACTGGCCGAGTGCGTGGCTTTGACTAAAAACCTAGCCTAAATTCTGAACGATCCTTCCGAACTCAGGCTTGAAGGGGGAGTAGCTAATATACCAGAAATACGCCTTTACCTGAGAAAGTGACACGTGTCCGGGTTATGTTGCACCGGTTAACTAACGCTACCGACCCCGCTATGTCTCGATATACCGAGGTATCTTCATCAGGGACCGACATCCCAGTAAGGACGGATTACCGAGGACCCCCTTGTCACGTACATCCCTACCCCACTTACGGTGGCAGAAGAGTAAGTAACAAGTACAAGTAGTAGGAGTGGTTGGCGCCAGAAAGGACGAGGATGTGAAAGGCTGACAGAGGAATGGGTAAGAATGATCATGATTACCACCGTCAGAATACAGTGAGCCCATGTCCCTGGCCCAGCCAACTCTCACCCACTCTGACAGGCGGTAAGCATATAAGCGTAAGTTCTTGAGGTAAGGGGGGGCTCTTTTAAAAAAGAAGAGAACTGTAAAAATACACGGGCATTATCAGACAAAAAGAAAAATCTAACTTAACCATCGGAGTGGCTTCCGCCGGAGCCTTGGCCGGTGGTATTTTAATCCTTCCTTTTTGGAGACTTGACCAGACGGAAGAGCGGGGTACGTGACGCATCGGATAGCTGTAGCATCAAATATAATATTTGTATTGTTGCTCAAGTCAAAACTTTGTTTTCAATATGATGTTGAAATTTTAATTATTATTGGAATCTTTAATGGTAGAGAGGTAGACTGTTTTTTATTTTTATTTTTTACCATATAAAAAAATAAAAATAAAAACAATGATTTATTAACTGGGAATTATTAAAAAATGAATAATAGATTAAATGAGAATTTTATTTTTATATTTTGTTGTCAATATGATGTTGAAATAAAGACCCATCTACATGTATAAATAAAAGGAAGATGAAATAGAGATAGTGGTAAGTTAATATTGAGAGTTATGCGATTCTTCAAACTTGTTGCTGAATTGAAAGCTATTGAACAAGTCACAAGTGAATAGTCGTAAGTTAAATTGAAGAGGCACGTGATAAAAAAAAAGGGTATTTCAAGAGAGTGTCCCTCGCTCTTCAGTTCAGGTGACTAAAAGAAACTATAAAAGGAGCAGAGTAGGGAGATAAAACAGCAGTTTAATTATCTAAATTTTTTTTGACTTTTAATTAATAATTTAAATTTATAAAAGATTGTCTTACTTCTAAATATAACAATAAGAAATAGAATATAAATGATATAGAATATAAATAACATAAAATAAAATAAAATAAAAATTACTCATCCAAAATAAAAGAATATTTATAATAATTTTTAATGTAATGTTTATTCAATGAAATCGAGTATTGATAATTAGATTCATAAAACATAAAGTGATCTTTAAAATAGTTTTATAGTACAAGGCGGTGCTAGGTACTAAAACGTTGAAGACAACAATTTCACTAAGGCTCTCTCTTTTATAACTTTTATGTATGTATATATATACATATACATATAGTAATTTTGTTAGGAAGTTAAATACTCTAACTTCAATATTATATTAGAAAAAGAGTATGTGTGTATGCTTGTTAATGATTTAATGAGTCGAGTCTTTAACATGTATTATTCAACGGATTTATATTCGACCTATTTAATTAATTTTTAACTAGTTCAGATCGAATCTTGTTAATGGACTCGCCCGTTTGAAAAAAAACTAAATGAGTTTAGAAATTAGGCTAATATCTTAACCGAAAAAAAAAGCTTTAAAAAAATCTAAGGTATATTAAAACGTAATTATCCTAGGAAAATTTGGCCCGTCATATCCATATATAGGCCGTGATTTGCTAATTGCTGGCCTTAATTTCTGAGCTGTCCTCGAAACTCTTTCTTGTAAATCTATATCGGCCACGACAGCCCCGAAGCGGATGCCCCGTTTCACACGTATCAGTAATTAGCAAGCGCCAAGTGTCAAGAATGCAGCCTCTTAATCATAGCCTCGCACGTGCCGAGCCTTTGCACCACACTTCCAAAACAGACCACTGGTTTGTTTTTTTCTACAGCCACCTCTGGTTAGTAATACACTAACCCTAGTTCCAAGATAGCCCCCCCAATCCCCTTATCCCCCCATCTCTCTCTCCAGAACGCATAACGCATTTCTCTCTCTCTAAAACTATATGTCAGTTGCGCTTCGTGAAGTCCGCTTGCATGTTCGTCCTCTACTTGGTTCTGCGGAGGACTCCTTTTTTATACAGTTGGTGTCCACAGTTAGGACATGGCGGCGAAGAAACTGTACGAGTCGTTCTCCAAGAGCTTGATCGATGAGGTGCACCGATGGAGTGCTATGAAGCAGACCGGTGTGAGCCTGAGGTACATGATGGAGTTCGGTTCCAGACCCACCGAGAGAAATTTACTGATTTCGGCTCAATTTCTTCACAAAGAACTGCCAATAAGGATTGCGAGGAGAGCTATTGAGCTTGAGAGTCTCCCTTATGGTTTGTCAGAAAAACCTGCTGTTTTAAAGGTTGTTGTCTATTATATTTTAATTTAGATTCTGCCTTTTGAACTTTGAATTATTATATTTTTATTTTCTTGTCGGGGTAATTCTGAAAATGGGACACTACCCTCTCTCCGAGGGTTTTACGCGAATTGTGCTGTGCTTTGTAATTAAGTTAATGTTGGTTGTTTGACAGAGCTTTTGAATATATATAGAAATGAACCCTGACTAGAGAGATGAAAGTTGACTCCCAATTAATATTTTTTTATTGTAATTCTGTAATCTACGTCATGGGTTTCCATTTATTTTATAATATGCGAGAAGATTGTTGCTGTCTGGGTCTTGATTTTCAGTCAATCTCGTTCCAAGATGTGATATGGATTTTTGCATGCGTATTTGCAAACACACACACACGAGAATGATTCATTTTATGTTGTGCAGATCTTGGGCATCAGTTACTGAGGGATAAGGAATCAGTTTTTTGCCATGTTTGGTCGAAATATAGGCATTGTCTTGAGTTTAATTTTCCATGTTCTTAGAATGGGTTTTATGCATACTTGCCATGGCTATCCTTTCATTTCAATTCTTAATTCTTATCAGGTCTGTGATAGTTGCTTTGGCAGGATTCAGACAGTGAATTGTTTGGACTTAGGACGTGATTCTCTATAATGCTTAATTCATGGTTAAGTTAGTCTTTGTGAAAAAGTTGTTTGGATTAGTAATTGGTCTGTTGAATAGTAAATTTAGGAGGGAATTTCATTTTTCTAGGCAAGGATTCATTCCCTATTAAATTTTTATTGTCAGGTACGAGATTGGTACTTGGATTCTTTCCGTGATCTTAGATCCTTTTCCGAGATCAGGGATACAAATGATGAGTTGGAATTTACACAAATGATTAAGATGATCAAGGTGAGACACAATAACGTTGTCCCCATGATGGCTTTGGGAGTTCAGCAGTTGAAGAAAGGTTTGAATCCGAAGATCGATCATGAAGATCTGGATGAGATTCATCAATTTCTTGATCGCTTTTACATGTCCAGAATTGGGATTCGCATGCTCATTGGTTAGTAATTTTCCAAATTCTGTAATTATGTTCATTTTTTTAATGATTTTTGCAAGTGTTATTGAAAATGGATACTAAACATATCTTATATACTTCTATTTGCATAAAACTCAGGGCAGCACGTGGCATTGCATGATCCCAACCCCCCTCTTGATTGCGTAGGTTGTATACATACGAAAATGTCTCCTGTAGAGGTAGCACGAAATGCCAGTGAGGATGCCCGATCCATTTGTTTACGGGAGTATGGCAGCACACCTGATATTAATATATATGGGGATCCTAATTTTACATTTCCGTAAGTTATCTCACTCCTATAATTGATACATTTTCTCTTAATTTATTTGGCATTTTTTCTCTAATGTCCCCCCCGCCCCCTCTTTTAGTTTTGGGTTACAGTTTTTTTGTTTTTTCATAGCTTGTTTTTCCCTAAACCAAAATATTTTGTTTCTTGAATTTTTTTCCATAATATGGATCTCTTTAGTTCTGTATCCTTTTTTTCAATAAAAAAAAGTTATGTCTTGGATTCTTAATATCAATGTGTTGTCTCGATGTTCTTTTTTCTTACTCGTTTTCCCTTGAACCAAAATATTCTCTCTTGAAATTTTGCAATAATATGGACCTCTTCAGTTCTGTAGCTTTTTTCCAATAAACAAAAGTTATGTCTTGGATTCTACATATCAATGTGTTGTCTCCAAGTTATGAATTCCTAATAGATTTTTGTGAAAGATCTACGCTCTTTTACTTTTATGTTCTATATGTATTTTTTTTGCTTTAATGTCAGGTATGTTCCGACACACTTGCATCTGATGGTTTTTGAGTTGGTTAAAAACTCATTGCGTGCTGTCCAAGAGCGGTTTATGGACTCGGACAAAGTTGCACCTCCTATTCGAATAATAGTTGCTGATGGAATAGAGGACGTTACCATTAAGGTATGTATTTTATTGTTTTGTATAGCCATGTAATTTTAAGTCACTAGAAATTCTTGATGCAGAGTCTTCTATTTTTACATTGTAATTTTGATTAGGAAGACATGCTACTGTAAATCATCTGAGGTGCACTAGCTTTTGTGTTTCCATCACTAAACAGTGTGTGGTCTGTTGGGCATCATAGGTCTCAGATGAAGGAGGTGGAATACCAAGAAGTGGTCTTCCTAGAATTTTTACGTATCTGTACAGTACTGCAAAGACTCCCCTGGATGAGCAGTCAGATCTTGGAACAGCTAATGTGGCAACAATGGCTGGTTATGGATATGGGCTTCCAATAAGCCGTCTGTATGCTCAGTATTTTGGAGGTGATCTTCAAATTATCTCTATGGAAGGATATGGTAAGTTGATTTCTTTGTTTTACTGTAATAATGATCCAAGTATTCCTATATGTATAAACAGTATCGTACATGTGTAATATGCCTCACATGACATTGTCTTCCTTGTATATGCCTTCACGGTGTTACCATTAGAATGCTTGAGAAGGGACATCCAAGCCTAAAATTGCCATGTTTAGTTAACCCCCGTTCATGTTATGTTTGTATCAGTACCTTTTATTTTAATGATATGCCGCGTTCTTTGTATTCATCTAAATCGAAATGCTTGCAACTAGTAGCAAAGAATCTGATTAATCATCCCTTTGTTTAATTGTGCAGGTGGAATAGAAATTGACTTTTTCCCTTCTCAAATTAAATAATAAACGTGTGTACTGTTTCCCTTACTGCTTCAGTTGGTTGCCGGGAAGATTGTACAATTTGTACTAAAGGAAAAAGAAAAAAAAAGGTGGAATTTCACCACTAGTCACGTTTAGAATAGAATGATTGTCGTGGAATTCCAATCATTGCTTTCTTTTCCTTGAATTTCTCAGAAACCATATTGAGCATTAGGGATACATGTTTTCTGTTTTCCCTCCAGAACTGATGGCAGATTTTGCTGAGAACACAGTTTTCCTTTCTTCTTTGGTCTAAGTGCTTAGTTTTCCCAGTATTGTGCTTCAAATGCATGCTCCAAGGAGTGAAATGGAGATTCTACACTAATTGGTGCAACATGCCAAATTTTATCTTCATCAGTTTCTATCATAAAAATAATCTATATTCCTGCATCTCCATGGCACTGATTTCATAAGTTTCACATTTCTTCTCGGAATCTCTTACACGTTGACTCTTACATTTGCTGTTTTGATTCTTCCATCACATTTCTTCACACATCTGTGTATTTTGTGTTGTGCTTCTCACAGGTACAGATGCGTATCTTCACTTGTCCCGTTTGGGAGATTCACAAGAACCCCTGCCGTGAATCTCTAGGCTGTGTTTATGAACTGCAGCGTGCATTGAAGAAGTTATGTTTATCAACTTGTGTAAATACTTGAGAAATTTTCACCCCATTTTTAAAAGAACAATTGCTGTTAACTCATTGCCCTTCAAAGACAGATGTTTTTTCTTGTTATATTTATCGTGTTCTAGGGATAACGTTACCCCTGGATGTCTTGCTTTTCAAATGTATGGAAATCACAGAGCTAGCTATCTATGCCTTTTTGTAGACAGACACAAATGGGTGTCGACTTTCAAGTATCAATCATGAAGATAAAAAAGGTCAGGTAGGGCGCAAGAACATAGTTGTTTTGCTAATTGTTGGTGATGATTGAAATTTGAGGCCATTTATGCTTGAACTTGATATACATGCATATCTGCTCTTGCATATTTAGTAATGAATTGCAATACGAATGATCAATCTTCACTGCTTATTTGGTTGTACATTACATATATATATATATATATATATGATATCTGCATAGAATTTTGTTGTTGATATTTGATGTGTAATATCATGTTTAATTTAATCCATATTTGGTTTTGTTGAAGACCAAACTGAAAACTTAAAAAAGTTGATTCATATTTTGACCTGTATCCTCGCACTTTGTTAGCATATATAAATGACATGAATGGAACTGCACGACACCCCTCAAATAACAGTCGGCGTTTCAGAGTAGAAGAACAACTAATAGCCATGATATATTAGTGACCCGTCATAATACTTGGCTTAGAAATCAATAACAAAGGGCAAAATCAGCTCTAATCATTTTAGTTTGGGCTCTGTTTCCAACTTCACTGCTAGATTTTGGCAATGCTAAAAAGTCGGTTACCTGTAATTATCTGTTGGTGCTAGACCTTTTAGCCATCGTAATATATAGGATAAATTATATCATAAGAGGAAAAAAGGACCTGAACAAGAAGTATATACTGCCACAACATTGAAAACCATACTGAAAACGAGCACCGTTGCATGTTGTTTGATATCAACCCTATTCTTAATTTAAATTATGTGGCAGTATATCATTCATCACATGATATCGATGCCAGGTCACTTTGAAAAGTTTTACTGTAGAGAGTGCTCTTCCATATTCGTCTGTTTGTTCATTGTTTTTCGATTCAATTCTAGTAAACAAACCTAATAATAGACCAAAGGTTTCTTATATTTGTATAATTGTGCATCTGAATGAACCGAAAAAGTATGAGGGTCACCATCACCATCACCATCACCATCCATCCAAAAATAAAAGTATATCGTTTCCGGCTGCCTATGGATTATTTCGGATTTGGACTCTTATTAAGAAAGAAAGCAAGAAGATGGCATTTTGTAGAAATCATCTTGTTGAAAACAAAGGAATTGGTAGTAGTTTTTGACATTCAGGGCGGCGGTAGCAACTCCATAATCATATCACAACAACTACAAGTACTAGTGATGCTTCAAACAGTTTTGTGTAAAAAGATTCTTGGGTTGATGGCGACGATTGGCTTCGGCTTTGTCCTGCATTCACAGATTATAGTGTTTGTTTAAGTTGGACCATAGTGGGAGTGGGCCCTCCATGATAGGGAGTAGGAGGAGATGGAATTTTGTTTTTAGGCCTGCAAGATCATCTGAGACTCGGGAGGAAAGTGAAAGTGAAAGTTGGGAGGAGGGGGTTAGACTTAAAGAGACAACTGCATCTACACATATTTTGCATTAGATTTCAATTGTGAGGAAAACCACCTGGTGCAGCATGCACGCCAACACTCAACCCCAAGTGTTATGTCTCTTGGAGGCAGTCCTCCAAACTCTTTACCTTATTAAATTCAAAGCATTTAACTTCCTTCACCATTGCATGCCTTGGAATTCCTCACTTTGTCCAAGCATTTCTGCCATCAAACCCCAACACCCAAACATTAAAACTTAGCAAATCACAAATGGCCTTCCTTTGTCAGAACATAATTACGGTACAAACACATCTACTTCAATTCTAGCAGTGAAATTCAGTTAATAACCTGATAATAAATACTTCCCCTGTCATGCCTCATTATTAACAACTACTGTTGTTCTACAATCACCCGTGAGAGTTAAAATTAAACAGTCACCAAAACCGCATTTTTGACAATTGGTATCCACGTCCAATTATTGGGTGCACGCACATATCTAATTATTGAAACAGCTCAAGCGCCATCTGCCTCTCATTCTGTGGGTCTGGTATTGATAAAAACAAATCTTCTAAGGATTTCAGAAGCTTCTCAGTAGGGGAAAAATCTATTTGAGAATGACATAAAAAGCTGCTGATGTTTTAAACTTAAACTTAGCCTTCAGTGCCTTCTTTGCTTTCCACGCTTCCTCTGCTTACCTTTTATCTTCCATTTCTCGACCCCAGCAGGACAGTTTTGTTCTTCAATCTCCCTTACCTTGCGCTTCCTGCAAAAGGTTGATAAGAATATAGGCAGCAACAAAAAATAGAAACAAACTACAGTTTCCGTGGCTTTCTGGTGGAAGTGACTCCATCATAAAAACACAGCCTAATTACTGAAATCATGTGGCAGGTGTTTTTAACTCATAAATTGTAAATGGTCTCCGGTTTCCCTTGTTTCCCTTTTAAGAAATTGCAAGGAGCAGTTTTCACCTAGATTATGTTTGATTTTATTTGTTGAGAATCATCCTTTAATGTTAATGTAAAAGGAATTACATTTTACATTCCCATTTCCGCCCTTTCTTTCTCCTTTCTAAAATGGGTGTTGATGGATATCTATTGTCTTACATGCTAACTAAAAGCACAAAAGCACATGTAACTGGATGCAGGACAAAAGGGATGAATTCTGCCTCACCTGTACTCCCCATGGGTAGAATCGGAAAGTAACTCATCAGCAAGGGTTGACTTCCTCTCCTTCTTAGTAAGCCCACCAGTGAAGAACTCTGATGCTGACTCTATCACTGTGCCGATCTGATTAATTGTTGGAAAAGCCCATTAACCAAGCAAAATCAACACAAGGGCAACACAAAGGAATGCATAGAACTATATGTATTAATTATTAACATGCTTTTATTGTACTCATGTTATATTAATATTTAGTATGCCCCCATTAACTTGCCTGGAAATACTTGGGAAGTGTTTTTTATTTTGAATCACCCTTCTTGTAGTGCCTCTTTGGATCAATGGCACTCCTCAACTGTGAACATCAAAAGAGATGCACGAACAAACAGTCAGTCTCCTTCTGAAAGAAGTGAAAGCATGACAAGCTGCCCTAAGAAGAGACTTCCAAATGGTAAAATCATCAAATTCCATGAAAGTAATTGTATAATTGAATAAATCCAATAATGATTGCGCATATGTGCCTTAAAACATTATATTTACAGAGAATTATTACTACACAACCACCAAAAAAAATAAAAATTAAGGATAATATGGGAATTACTAAAGTTGTCATAATATGTAAAAAGAAGATCAAAAGATCAATCCCGGGGAGTTCTGATGTGTTTGGTGTGTCATTGCAAACATAAAATAGCACATGATAAAAAAATCAGAGCATGAACTTCCTAAAAAAATATGATGCAATCAGGGAAGTCTCAATAAGATCATTCAACAAGAATATAACAAGGCTAATTTGCAAATGGAGGTGTTCACAAGCCTGTTATGGCATTAGAGCTGAATTATTTGTTTACAAAAGAGAACTCGTCAAATACTAATTAGAAATTTAAGAATAACACCTAGTGCTCCCTCTTTACGTTGGCTCTTCATGTGCTACGACTGGCACTTATTTTGGCCCCCCAAACCCTTTAGTATTATAGTCCATTACAAAATCAATTTTGCCTTGAGGAAAGAAGTAAAAGGACATATTTTATGTATTGAAATTTTGAATTTAGCAATTTGTAAGAGTGGGTTTGTAAACATCATGCTGGAAAGGCCCCTGAAGGGTGAGGTAAGTGGAAGAGGAAAGGAAGAAGATAAGTGATGGGGGAGAGCAGCATCCCCCAAGTTAGCAAAAAGAAGACCTTTTTTCTTGTGAGTGAAGGGGATAATTATAGATGAGGCCAAATGTGTGGCCTAAGCACATGTGAGGGATAGCCAATGAGGTGAGGGTACGTGTCTTATGTGTTGTCCCTCCAAAAGAGAAGACACGTGTTCATTATCTCTTCTCCCTCTAGGTAATGAACCCACTAGACAGAGGTGGATGTCGATGGGGCACAAAGGAGATGGGATTACATGTAGTGATCTTGGCACCTATGCCTGGGTGAAATCGGAGTGGCAGGAACCCCAAGGCATTACCAACTAGCTAGTTCTTCCCTCTTGGTTCATTAAGCTAGAATCTCCTTGAACCCGACACCGCCACCTCTCTTCTAGCGAAGTAACGTAACAATGATTGCTCAAGTGACACTTTTGTGTCAAAGGGTGAAACCCCATGCTTACACAATTCAATGCACAAAGCCAGTGTAGCTAAAGACAAAAGGTGCCTTTAAGGCGCTAAGGTTTTACATTGTTCAAAAAACAATGCGACAAAAAATGCTAACTTGAATGAAGAAAGGAGCTAACTTATAAAAAATTATCAAAAGAAAAAACATTAGACATAAAAAGCTAATTCATTCTAAGTTAACTATAATAATTATTAGGTAACACTACCGATCAAAAAAAAAAAAAAAGGTAACACTAAAAAGTTCAATCTAAGGTGACATATAACGTATTTAATTGATATTAATCCATACATATAACGAATTTAAATGATATGACCATCTAAGCTTTGGTGCTTTCTTCATAATGAATATTCAAAGTTTTGTTATCTATTCAAATATCATATAGAAGGAATTTTTTTGAACTCGCTAGTCCTAATAATATAGACCAAATGCAAACGCAATTTGCAACCAAGCACTTTTTTTAAACACCGAGTAAAGCCCCTAAATATAGGGAGCAGATATTCTCATCTCAAGAATAATTTAGCTAAATCCTAATGCGGCAATCACTAAACATTTTTAGTAATATATAAAGAAAGATAACACATCCAATTACCATAGTTTTAATGCAGCATGAACTGATTTTGGGTTCAGTTCTTGTCCTGAACCCAAAATCAGGACAAGAACTGCCGTCTCAAATCTTATCATGAAATGCCCAAATACATCTACATAGGGGGAAGGCAGTTATCTGCTAATTTACCACATTGCCATATGTAACTAGAAAGCATTATAAAAATCCTGACAGGTGAGATTTCCGAACATTTTCTAAAAACTAAAAACCTTAAGTTCTCATCTTAAAAAAAATTGATTTCACTATCTCATAATTCTACCTCACCACGTCTACTAGAGTAAGTATGGAATGAAAAATTGAAAATATTAATTATACAAGTAGCTGTGTGATTGTAAAAGTGTAGTACATAAAGAACTAATTAGATAACTACTATTGGCTTGTTAATATTGTTAATAACTGTCATTTCAAATAAAAGAAAATAGTATCAGGAAATGCTAAAGTATGAGTATACACACCGAAAATCTAAAGTTATGAATATGTGAATGCATGAATTTGAAAAAAAAAAAAGGAAAAATATAAAAAGCGTCATTTCAAAACATGCTTCCTTAAAACTTAAAAGCTTATAAATCATATTCCTTTGTTTTATGCAGCACAATTCCTGCCCTTTATTGGCGCTTCCTTTAACTATACCATTTATATTTATTGTACTAGGTTGATCATTTTTTCAGTGGTTTGTTGCAACTAAGAACCAACTAATGGAAGTTGTTGAGCTATTGAATATGCATGTGATCATTACTGAACAAAGGCAATGAGGTCGTCAATAACAAATTTGGAATGGTAGTGACAGTGGGTCGCTAACCAACATTCACCAAAGAGATATTATATGTGAGGTGTTTCGAGAATTGAGAAATCCCTCACATCTTGGTTGTTTAAGATAGAAACTCATAGTAGTTAAGAAAGAAGCAACCAGTAGCAAAGACTCAACGCTTTGGAGATAATAGAAATAACAACTAAATCAAAATCGGGGAAAAATTTAACCATTCATACAATGTGCATTTTCATCAAACCCAATTCAAAATTTCTTCCCCTTTATCAAGGACGGAGCCAGGAAAAAAAAATTAGGGGGGCTAAAAAATATTTGAGAGAAATTTTAGGGGGAAATTTTTTTTCACAAGTCTTTGAAAAGTTGCATTAAAAAAAAAATTCCAAAACTTTGGGGGGGGGACCCCAGCCTTCCCCATGGTCTGTCCTTGCCCTTTAGATAACTAATACTGATTCTTTTTGAAAACTAGCTTATATAATACATATATATATATATATAAGACAGACATGTACCGACTTTGTCCCTCAAACTATTCTTTGGGAGGTGGAGGAATACCAATCAAGCTAACGATTGGTGGTAAAAACTATCTAAAATATAATTTCATCATCACCAGCCCTACATTCACGCAAATATAGGAATAGAAAATGCAGTAATGATGCATAGATAAAGAATTTGAAACAGTCAGCCATCTTGTGTACCCAAGTGTTTTGGCAACATGGTTCGCTTTATAAATATTAACAGAGCTTCATTAACAGAATCTCAGTTAAGTTATGATAGCCACACGTCAAAAAAGAATGTTTATTTAATACAAAAAATACCTTACAGGACATTGGAAAGACCCAGTATGTAATGATCACTTAATTATTATTTTTTGACTAATATTCATCTTCTCATATCGAGATAGATCCAAAATTCTCAAGAAACAAACCAAAGGGCAGTTCAGGTTCCTGATAGACTGTGTATAAGAGAGAAATTTAGAGAGATTGACAAGAATTACGCACCCGTAGGCCAATAAATTTAGCTCTTCGGAGACATTCCCGGTAAAGCTACAACACCGAAAAAAGAATTAATAAATTAACAAAATAAGACATCAGAACTTGGATACATACAGACACAGATATATACCTTCCAGCTAACAGCTGGTGGTGTACGCACACAAGGCCATCTCCAGTGGTTATTCAAATTTGAGTAAAACTTTAAAAGCTTCATTTGAGATGAAACTCTCCAATTATCACTTAAAGTTTTACTCGAATCTTTTGAAAAAAAATTTCATCTTGTCCCAAAAGTATTAAATTTGGCTTTGATTAGTGATTTCAGTCTATGAACAGTGTTTTGTGAATTTGAGTATAAGTTAGAGTAAAACTCAATTTGCTATGGGTTTGAATATAGGGTTGGAGGGGTTTTTTTATTGAAGATTTTGAATCAAATTGAAATTTAATATAGGTTTTGAGTAACCATTGGAGATGCCTAAGTAGTATCTCCTGCCACCCCCAAAATAGAGTTGCGCCAAAAGAGAGTTGAGGGGTTCAAGTCTCATGTCCCAACCTATCAACATACATATATATATATATGTGTGTGTGTGTGTGTGTGTGTGTGTGTGTGTGTTTGTTATATTATTATGGTATGGAAGTACGGTGAAAGAAGATTGAACAAATGAATAGATGATACTAACTCTAATCACATTGTTGGCAAGTTCAGGAGGCAAAGCTGTTTGGAGGGACGGCATGGTTTTTTTTTGGCAAATTGTTTCAAATTGTAGCTGAAGAAAAGAAAACCACAGTAATCAATACTGATTCCAAGGCATTAACAAACCCGTAAGGGCACTAAATATTTAAACACTTATTTAGCAATTCATATGATTGACTTTCACTTACCTGAAGTGGTTCTCTGGGTCGCAGAGCTGAAGAAGAAAGAGGCTCAGTTGTCTGCGATTTGAGGAGGCTGATTTTAGAATGATGAAGTGGTGACGACGTCGTTTTTGATTGTTGCCGTAATAGCTCGTGGGGGCCGTGGGTTGGGCCCTTGCGCATAGAATGGCTGGGCTTAGGTCCAATCTTGTTGCTCCATGCCTCAACTTTTTCTGTAGATTTCTGGAACCGAAGCGACTGCTGCAAAGTCTAATTTGAAGTGTTAGACAGTGTTAGTGCTCCAAACACATTTTATTTTTATTTTTACAAAAGAAAATAAAGAGAAATTAGCTTTTGTTTTCAAGAAATTGAAAATTGAAATAACAAAGATGTATTCAAGTAATGCAAAGTACTCACTTTTCACACACTCTCTCTCTTATTTTTGTATTAAAAAAATAAAAAATAAAAAACATGAAACGTTATTTATAAGTCACTTAAGAATGCTCGACAATAGCTAGCTATTTTTGCTATGCCAAAGAACTGCAGCCTTAATAATTATTTATGAGTTATGTTTTGTGGTATAATTTTTTTGCGGCACAACTGATCACTTGAATGTAGGACCTGCATCTATCACACTCACATGGCCCACACTCATATGAGTAGTTATGCTAAAAGAAAAAAAAATTATAGAACATAACTCTTATTTTATTATAAATCTTATCATGTCAAGATTATCAAATAGTGTCATTAAATTCAAAAAGATGAGATGATCAAAGGAAAGTCGGCATCTGTAGTTGAGATGAATCAAGGGAGATCATTTAATGGTGGATCTTCGACAATGTTATTTCTTATCTATAAACGGTAAGAAACACAACATTTTATTCCTGTCCTTTTATAATATGGAAGCTTACACTCTCTAGAATTACTTGATTTTAGGCATTGTACCAGGGACTGCTGAAGCATTTCTGTAGAAGAAAAAAAAAATTCATGTAGATGTGACAATGATGTGGGAGCATGCCAAACAAAGCGCAAGTGAAATTGATAAAAAAAAAAAAAAAAAAAGGGAGGACTTGGAGAAGCCAAACAAACAACTCAAAGCCCATAATATTGGGTGCCATGTTTTGACCCAAGTAATGCTCTTTGGAATATAACAGGGCTAGGATTGCATAATTGATGATCATGATGCACTATGCAGGGAGATATAAAACTGCTGCTGCAAATTGCAATTCTTTTTTATCTATATATATGTGTGGAATTCCACTCTAGCTATTACATAGTTGGGCTAAAAAAACAGGCCCCTTTCCTACTACAATATCACATCGCACAATGGAAACAAACCCCAAAGGGATGGAGCTTAAGAATTAAGACCCATAACAAATAATGGCTCTTGGGCTCTATATATGCAGTTTCTATATCAAGGAAAAAAGTCACTCAACAACCATAAGTGGAGCTCTCTACTACTGACTGAGGCTCCCCATCTTGCAAACAATCAATAGGAGGTATTGTCAAGGTTTCCTGAATTCCATAAGCATTCCAACAGAATGGGTCATCCACCAGTTCACCTTCATGTGGAAGAAGCTCAACCTCTGACATTGTTATATTGGTGCAGGCTACCGTATCGCTGCATGCAAAGTGTATTGGAGGGCTTTGAACATTATAGGTACCCTTAATGTTCTGGTATGAAACATCTGTCACATAAACAGCTGAGGTCTGGTTTCGGCAAGCCTTTGTCAGGCAGTAATATTGGTCTATGATAATGCAGTTCCTTACATTTTCCATTTGGATGTTCTCAAATGATATGCCTGTTACAGAACCCGTCCCGCCTTGCCATGTCTTAATCCTCAGTCCATTGTCTGAATCCCTTATCATTGCATTACTTACTGTTATGTTGGAAACACATGCCTGAGAGTTGTGCACCCCAAGGCTCCCAATGCTGAACAAAAAACAGAGCGTCAAGTTATGCTTCCAAAACAGACTCATTGGAACTTCAAAGTATATGACATTTCTTGAATTTGCTTCCAAGAAAGAAAGCACTATGACTAAGTGATCACTGTGGGACGTTGGGACTTGAAAGTATATGACAAAAAAGAAGAGTGAGATATAGATGAACTCAGCCAATTTGGATAGTTGTTGGGCCAAGTTATAAATTTATAGAAAAGAAAGAAAGCAATTACCTAATCCCGTGACTAGGCCCGCAGATGACACTATCTATGTCAACATCTGCACAACCCGGTCCAATCGAAATGCAGTCATCACCTGGTAATCGGGCTCACATTATTGAAATTCTCAAAACTAGTAAATCACTAACTGTCAATTGCAGTTATGTAGCACAGGGTTTTGATTTTGTTACCGTTGGCTATCACGGAGTTGTATATTCCAACAGACTTTGTGTCCTCGATGTGGATGCCATCAGTATTGGGACTAAGCTTAGGGGAAGAAATGGACAACTTCTCTATCAGCACTCCTTCACACCCATCAAATTTTATGTGGAACTGGGGACTATTTTGGATGCACAACCCACTAACCACCAAATTGGAGCTCAAGAAGAATCGGATTAACTGAAAGAATCAACAATAAAGTTGTTAAATACATTTTTTTCAAAAGAAAAAAACTTATCAATTGATTAAAGCTTGAATGAGGTTTTTGGATTGCTTTACTCACAGCAGGGCTGTCACATGGTCCAGGTAATGTTGACCCATTGGGACCCTGAACATGGCATTTTGATTTCATTTAGTACATTTCATTTTCCATGAAGTGAGTGGAACAAACAATGGAACTATACAAGATAATGTCAATTGTAGAATTACAGACTTAATATAGTGCAGATTGGGATTAAAAATAAAATTTTGGGTGAGTGGCACTTTAATAGCATTTATGCTGTGTTTTACAATAGCATTCAGGCATTTAGATTGAAATTGGTTGGAATTGGAGGCAAACTAGTCCAAAATTTGAACTAGCCTCCAATTCCATCGTGCCGAACACAACATTATTGGAATTTCATTTTTGCTGAAAATTGAATTGCTCAAGATAATTTTAGTTGTTAACATAGTGCAGATTAGAATACAGATAGAATACCCGGTGAGGTTTGCAGGGGAGTTCCCACCACTGTTCCCCATTCCCTTCAATGGTTCCACTGCCAGTGAGCGTCATTTGATCAAGGCGGTAAAAAACTAGCCATTGCTTATTACTGTCTGATTTTGGCCAGCAATCCGGACCATTGGGTGGCATAAGAACCCCATCCACCTTTCACATTCAAAATAAGAATCTTTAAGCAAATTTATGTACCTTTTTCTATAAAATTATACTTAAATGAAAAGAAAAACGATGAATGTTTGCTCAAATTCTTACTTGAAACACAAGTCCAGGCTTACAAGGGCCTGAGAATATCGTTGAAGTGATCATAAAAGTATAGTCTGCAGGAGCCAAAAGAACCCCAGATTCAACTGCACATGCATCTTTCCATGCTTGTCTGAATGCAGCAGTGTCATCTGTGGAACCATCTCCAACTGCCCCATAAGCTGTCACGTCGAAAATACAGTCTGAACTGGAGTTACCGGGATCGCTTGGGTCTGAGGGAACTGGGGCAGAATAACCAGGGTCACTTGGGTCTGAAGGAACGGCAGGAGGATCATCAGCAGGGGATGGAGATACAGAGTCTTGAGGGCTAGGAGCATTAGCAGGAGACCCTTTGTTCTTCTCCTTGTGGAAATGTGTCCTTCCTTCCACATTGCTTGAATTTTGAGAAAGAATTGTCACAGCAATCCAAATGATCAATAACCTGCTACTGAACTCCATGTAAAGTAATGACTCTTTAATATAATGAGTATCCCAATATTAGAACACAAGACCCTTTAATTTTCCCAACTGTGTTTCTCAGGAAACTTACAGAATTTTCCACCTTCAGAGACCTTATTGCCAAAATTAATGGACGAGAAAGAACAGAAAGAAAAGGTGAAGGAAGGATAAGTTTACAGATTAAGACCTTAAATAAAGTGGAAAGGGTAGTGAGGAAGGATTGTTTGAAGTAGAGGCTGTAATTTATACCCAAAATCTGCTTATAATGCAGTTGTCATTTAACAAGTTGACACGTGTTGAGTTCCCCTTGATCCAAAAATCATTTTCTCTAGGAAAACACTTTCAAAAGAGCTACGGCAGAGAAGTTTTTCTGTGGCAATTTTTGGTAGATGTGTCTTTGTTGTCTAGTGAATTTATTTCTGAGCAGATCTCTCATATTTCTCCGCTGTTCGATTACATTTGTTTGTTTCAATGTTTTGTGGCCCAGAGATCTTCTGTTTGCTTCTTTTTATATTCTGATTAGTACTATATATGTTTTGTATTTATTTTTTATATGAGATGAATTTGGGAGTACTGATTGCATGATGAACAGATTTTTAGCTTGTGAGCTGCTTTGTGGCTCTAGTGATCTAGATAAGTGTGCCAAAACCAAAATGTCATTGTCTAGTTTTTCAATATTCAAGCCTCAAAAACAAGGTTTGAAATTAATGTCTCAACTCTGCTTCCACTTGTAGGGTAAAAAATTAAGGGTTTTAACCATTTGTTTGCAATGAGGCACCTATAGTTTTAAGAATTTCAACAAAGTCTTGTTTGTGTGAGAGTGGGTTTTCCTTACCAAACATTAAATTTTTTTTATAGTTAATTACAAAAATAAATGGTACTTGTTGGTTGCTTATTCAGAAGAAAGTTCTTTTTATACTCTTGATTATCTAACAAGTTGATGTTTAACGTATTTAATTATTTTCAGAAAAAGATGAAAATAGCACCAGTCTTTTCAGGATTTATGTGTCAATTAAATGATATCTTTCATAAAATTAAATTACCATTTTATGTTTTTTGATTTAATTTTTATTTTATTTTTAACAAATTCTTAGTAGCCCTTGAGGTCTTCTTGATTAATTTGTATGTAGAACCTTAATTAAAAAGTGGTGTCAATAACATTTTTCAAGAACGAAAAGGAAAATCATTTACTATGAAAAAAGCTTGACTCCAACTTAAATCTAATTTAATCTCTCTTTTATCAATATAATATACATGGATTTCACCTGAAAAGCCGCCATCATGCTATGTTAAATTAGATTTTAGAATGGAATTTGAAAAAGATCGATTTAAAGTTTTAAGATTGCAAGCTATATATATATATATATATATATATATATATAGCAGTAGCACAGTTGGCATTTAATAGCTGGCAAAAATGTGACTTAATACTAATACAACATCATGAAAATGATCAGGTCTTCAAGTGTACGTACAAGAACCCTACAGTTGGTTAGCATTATTGGTTCTATTTTTTTTGTAATTGTTTATAATTAAAATTTGTCTGTCACACAAACTAACATGCATTTTCTGACTGGGGTGCCTCATTAACCATAAAGCTATAACTAGGGTTCTCTACGTTATTCAGTGATTTCAACATGATTTCATGTGACTCCAATAATGCATATAGACAGAGAGATATATATAGTAGTTAGGCAAATGTAGTGGTGATGGAGAAGGATAGAAAAATAGCAGTTGCAATCTTTTGGTGATCGAATGTGGTTTGATACAAAAGTTACAGAGTTCTCGTGACTCTTTATTGTTGTTTAGCTCCTTGTGGCCGTAGAAGCAAGAAGCATGAACGACAACAGAATTAAGCCACTCACGCTCACGGGTGGGACCATATGTACGCATATAGATACACAAAACTTAAATTAATACAAGTGATCACCGGAGTCAGGGTACTGAAACAACCGAAATTGCCGAACTCTTTAAATCTAGAGAACGTTTGGGCGTTGGGCAGCTTGGGTGTCGCTAGTTCCACCATGCAAGCAGCTGGTGCTCAAATTTTAACTTGCTTGGCGAAAGACGAAGTGATTAGAGGTTAGGTTTTATTGGAGAATTAATATATATATATATATATAGAGAGAGAGAGAGAGAGAGAGAGAGAGAGAGAGAGAGAGAGAGAGAATAATGCATGTATTGTATTGTGTTAATTAATTGCACGCTTGATTACCGTGAAAGTTTAGGCGTTGTTTGTAGTTTATAAGGAGGACCTTTAATTGTGTTAATGTGTAAAATAAAATTTATGTTCCTGACGCAGGGAGCGATGTTGTATTTGATGTTTTTTAGCTATATATGAGACATTTGTTGTGGCTATACATAATTCACGTGCAATGTTTCACACAATACACTATTATTATTGGCTCTCCATACACAGCCCAACTTTAATTGCAGCTCTGCTCCTGGGCCAACCATCTATGTACCTCATCAGACAAGTTTTAATAACTGGACTTCCTCGGCTTTCAACTTTGGAAGCTCCAACACAAGTATTCACATGATTTCCACCAATTATATATATATATATATATGAAGCCATCTCTCTGTCTCTCTCGATCTCTGTGTGTATATATATATATATATATATATGTCTGTAATATGAGATGGGAAGATGCATGAAGAGGAGGCACGTGTCAGTCGGGTAAGCACGGGTTGGTGTCTTGCATGTGGTGTCACGGGATAACGAATTGATTATAAAGTTGTATTTAGATTCGTAACGCATGGTTTTTCTCCCCTTTGGTTGTGTTAAATAACAACAAAACAGACAATTAAGACAAAATCATCAAACAGATGTTGGATAACAATCACTTAAAAACTGGCTAATTGGATTTGGAGATATGATTCTGTTAAACTCTTATATATTTTTCAAAACTATAATATAATTTTATAGCATATATATATATATATATATATGAACACCAGTGCTATTGCCTATTGGGTCTGCAAAAGAACAAATAGAAATGGATGGACCGTCATGCAAAAAGCTAACCTTGTGGCAACAAGGATGGGCTGAGCTTCACCTTGTTCAAGAAGAATGACCCAGATCGAATAATTCGAGCTGCTAATTTTTCAAAATAGTGAAAAGACAACGATATGCATTGCCTGCAATACATTTTCTTTTTTTCTTTTTTCTTTTTCCCTTTCTGCTCTTTTCTTGTACATGAAGCCCTACTCAGTCCTTTACTAACCAAAAAAAAAAAAAAGGCCCAACTCTGAATTTCTCGCGTGTACAATCATATAATGAATGTAAGTAATTGTAGAAATGTTAATTATGTACTTGAGTCGTGAATGATCAACCATCATGCAATTACTATGTTTGTTTAAGTTTTCAAATATAGATTTTTAATTTCAAAACGCGGAATACGTGTTTGGTCTGTAATTAATTTTAATTTCTTTTAACTTTTTATAATTTAGATTATCATATCCAACTATATTTTTACAGTTTTTAAAACATTAATTATAAATTTTTTAAAAATATTTTTAAAACAATTATATCTGAATCACTATCCAAGCAACCCAAGTTTTTGAAACTTCTTTTATCCTATAATTTGAAAATAGTTCAACACAAGTCATATCCTATTACACGGGATTGAGTGAATTTAGTGAGGTAGAGAATTTTTCCTTCCACACTTGTATGATTTTAAAAGTTATGTCGGGAATATCATCTATAAAGGTGTTATAAGAGTTGGGCTGACCTAGTCTGTTTCAGTCCGCTCATTCGGGTCAACAGGTCGTACTAGCCCGACTCACAATTTAGGCCAGACTTATATTCCAAATCATTAAACCCAGTCCGAATTGTGGCTCTTTCAATTTTTTTTCCACTCTTTTGTTTTTTTATTTTTTTTATTTTTAATGACTATAATGAATTATGATTTTTTTAAATATTATATTTTTTTGTTATTTTAATTATAAAATATCATTATTTTTTATTTTATTATTTGTAATTATAATATTTTATTTAATTTTTATATTTTACTTTTTTATTTCGAATTTTTAAAAATCTCAATTGCATCTTCTACTCTCTAATAATAACTTCAGGATGCTTTTAAAAATACATGCTCAATATGAAAGAACTTTTGGTGTAACTCTAAATTGGTGTAATATATATTAATTAGATGAACATTAAGATTACTTATCTGTTTATTAATTTAAATATAAAATATATAATTTTAAGTAATAGTAATTTAAATTTGGGTATCCCACATTTTTACTCAAATCTATTCCAATTTAAATTCAAACTAAAAATTCAAAATCAGACCGAACTGAAATATTATTATATATTTTTAGCCAAACCTACCATTTTTCAAACTGGACTCGAGTTTAGCTGGCCGATTTCCACCCTGTAATGATGTTCGAGGCGGTTAACTGTGGTGTGGGGTGGTGTGGTGTGGGCTATTACCCAACGTATATGCACAAGTGTCTGTAACGCGTGCGATAAGCCGTCTTGTCTTCCCGACCAGGACAAGGGTGCGTAAATTTAGAATGACGGACCTGCACGCCGTTCTTCTTCAAGACGTCGTCGTTCTGCACAAAATAGACGTGTACTGGAACGAAACTTGGGAATCACAGTAGCAGTAGTATCAGAACCCAATCCGAACACAGCTGATAGTAGTTGGAGAGAACGTACAGTCGAAGCTCAACAAGATCGATTTTAGTACCTTTGAGTTCAACCAAAGACTTGTTTTGCCTTCGGTAGATCCAAGGAACCAAGGTATGGATTTCTGCATTTTTTATTTTTCTGCTTTCGCTGTAACCAAGGAATCGTTTCTTTTCCCATTTTTGGAAGCACCTTTTCTACTCTCTTTTTTTTCTTTGAAGCAATTTTTTTTGGCTTTCTTGGACATTCTTGCTTCGAAAAAGTGTTTTCAGAATCCTAATCAAAAGATTGCATAAGATTAATTAAAGGCTCAAAACGGTAATAATTTTAAATTTTGCTTTGAAACATTATGAAATTCGCTACTTAATCTTAGATTACTCTCAACTATATGTACATTTTTTTTTCTGTACGCGTGGTAGCCAAAATCTGGTGATGCTCTCTACGAAGGAATTGCGATTGTTTCTTTACTATTTGTGGAGGATTTTTTGAAACTTTATAAATGCAAATCTTCTTACTTTCTTAAACATTTCTGCTTCAAAAAGCCAAGAAAAGTGCTTTCAGAATGCCAACAAAAACATTGAATAAGATTAATTGCACATTGAAGACCCAAAAAAACTGTAATCATAGTGATTTTACTTTGACGTGTGGTGAAATTTGCTACTTAAAATCTTATTTTATTTTATTTTTTCGGTGGGCAAGTATGTGTATTATTACCAAAATATGAGAGTGAAGGACAAAAACACTGAGGCAATGATAAAGAAACAAACAATTACATGAAACCTAAGCTCTCAAACAATGTAAAAGAGAATCATACAATCAGCTTTTAGAAATAATTTAAATCATCAGGGTATGGGGTATGAAGATTCCAGTTGTGACAGTCTCTTGGGCTTAGAGCAAGAGAGAAACATGCTTACCAGCACAAGTAAGCTTAATTCTAATATCATTTGTGATTTCAGCTACTACAGTAGAGGGAATCTTAAGAGGGCCCTCTAGATTTATATGATAAACCACTGCTAATAGGCACATCTGCCTAATCCTGTTGAAAAATTAAGCTTAGCCCATTCAAAGAACATGGGAACATAACTCCATAAGTAAGCTTAATTCTAATATACTTAATTTTATTTCACTCTTAACTATGTGCTTAATTTTTGTGCATGTGTATATTTATTGTCGTGCCCGTGCGTGCATGTATAATGGACCTATGTAAGGCAGACACTACAAATGTCTTACTTCTGCTTGCATAGTTGCTTACTAACATTGACATTTCCTTTCAAAATTTTGAAAAAAAATGGCAGTGGAATCTGAATTTGGACTAGGAACCAGGAAGGAGACAATGTTTGTGGAAGATGACAAATTATCAATTCGGCTACATGCCTACATGCATAGATTCATTATGCAACTGAAGAATTAAATTTTTTTGCATATATAATAGTTGAGTTTCAGAAATTTATTGGGAATGAAGAAGTGGTCCGGAGGTGTGTTGATTATAGTGCTTGCTACGATTTTGATTCTTCGATACAGCTTCATGCAAAATCAGCCGAAAAGGCAGTCAGCATATGATTTCTTCAATAACCATCCAACCAATGATTCTGGGTTAAAAGGTGGTGGTCGAGTGGAGTCATCTGAGAAGAAAGTGAAAAGGCTACAAAGTACTTTGAAGAAAAGGTCACACCATATCGATGTAGAAGGACTCAATGATTTGTATATTTTGGGCAATATTTCTGAAGAAGAGTCTAAATCATTGCTTGTATCAGCTCAGATGCACCCATTGCTCTCTAGGTCGGACGCTTTGCCTGAAACAGCTCAAGGTATCAAAGAGGCTGGCATAGCATGGAAAGAATTATTGTCCACAATTGAGAAGGATAAAGCCTCCAAGTTTGCTAATGTTAGGAACAACAATAACACCCAAGAAGATAAATATTGTCCATACTCTGTTAGTGCATTCAATATGACAAAATCTAGCAGTGGAAGTATTCTTGAGATCCCTTGTGGTGTAGTTGAGGACTCATCCATTACAGTGATTGGCATTCCTGATGGGCAGCAGCGCAGCTTTCAAATTGAACTTATGGGCTCGCAACTTCCGGAGGAGCCAAAGCCTCCTATAATTTTGCATTACAATGTCTATCTACCAGGAGAAAACCTGACAGAAGAGCCCGTCATAGTGCAGAATACATGGACTAATGAACTTGCATGGGGCAAGGAGGAAAGATGTCCTGATCATGGGTCTGCTAACATCCTAAAAGGTATATTTTATAAAATTCCTGAGCTAGCTCCATTGTACTGCATTTATGATGCAAATGCTAGCCTGTTGTTGGTGCAATACATTATTTGTTGTGCAAATACTTGATTATTGTTTCGTTGTGTGACTTTGGAGGGCTACATAAGGGAGGCCAATATACATGCTTCCCTGCAACTTTACATAATGAAAATGAATAAATTAAAAAATTTACTATTAAACCTAGTTAAGTACAATCGTATCACACGCTTACAAATTGTTTGGAGAACCGTCTCATTTCATTGTTTACTCTATAGTTGGATGGATAACCATCCTGTTTAGTTACTGGCTTCACGAGCCACATGAACTGGCATTATGTTCGTAATCTCCAAATGAGCCAAATATTCCTCATAACAATTCATTCTAACTAAGTAAAACAACTTTATTTGAATTACAGTATCGGTAGTAAAATCAATAGAAGTTAATGGCTAGAACTCTGCTATGTAACTGCAACAAATTTTTCCACTACTGCTTTCTTCTGTGTATTTACATATTAAACAGCTCTTGGATATGAATTAAGGCACCTCTGTAAGTGGGGACATTTCTAGCTGATGAATTTGTTCTCTGTTGGCTGAGATTATATTGTGCTTATGACATCTCCTACCCCGCCTTTTCTCTCAAAATCCAGTTTTTGGAATGTTATTGGGATATTTTAGTAATGCTAATCTCTAGTAGGTAATGCTTGATGTTTGACAATTCTCCTCATTGGAATCAGTAACCTAACATATTTGTGCATAAATTACAGTTGATGGACTTGTGAAGTGCAATGAACAAGTTGTCAGAAGCACTGTGGAAGAGAATTTAAATGCAAGTCATCCTAGTAGTGATAAGTTAATCAATGTTTCCGATGGGAGTGCCCACATGAGTGCTAATTTCCCGTTTGTTGAAGGAAATCCATTTACTGCTACATTGTGGGTTGGTGTGGAAGGATTCCACATGACAGTGAATGGAAGGCATGAAACATCTTTTGCGTATAGGGAGGTAAGGTATGAGTTCAGATACAATTCACATTAAAATAAAAGGCTGGATAATTCCATTGAAACATATTATCTGAATATGAGTAATCCTCCCGCCATGGATGTAATTTATACAAATGCAGAAACTTGAACCGTGGCTGGTTAGTGGTGTCCAAGTGATGGGTGGTTTGGATCTCATATCAGCCTTAGCTAAAGGGTTGCCTGTTTCGGAAGATCTAGATTTAGTAGCTGATGCCGAGCACCTCAAAGCTCCACCAATTTCCAAGAAAAGACTTGTAATGCTAATTGGGGTTTTCTCCACTGGAAATAATTTCAAGCGTCGTATGGCACTTAGGAGGTCTTGGATGCAATATGAAGCTGTACGTTCAGGGGATGTGGCTGTCCGCTTTTTCATTGGTCTTGTAAGTGAGGCATTGCAAACTGCAATAACAATATACAGTATTTAACATCGTATACTTGCCAATGTTTTGTCTGCTCCCCCCCTCCCCCCCCCCCCCACCCAAAAAAAAAAAGGGAATCTAATGACGCTGCAGTATTTCTTTATTGATTTGCATGCATTATAAATTGGGAGCTTACATCTAATTACTAATGTAGGAATTAGTGATTCCCAAGAGGCTTTTCTTCTTCTTCTTCTTTTTTCCTCCTCTGGTAATGCCTAGAGTAAGTAAAGGGTAGAGTAAATTATATAATTCCAAGTTGATCCTGTTTGTGTAACATGTAGGAATTAGATGATGGAAATATCTGAAGTTGATTATTGGGATTCTCCTCCAGATTGCCCCACCACCTCTCTCTCTCCCTCTCCTTTTTCAAGGAAAATTTAGTAATAAGCTAAGAAATTTAGACCTGTTTGTAAAGATTAGTTTAGGTTGTTCTATGGGATTGCCCCCTTGGGCACCATCTATATATCTCACTTGTCAAAAAAAAAATTAGACCTGGGTATACCATTTCACATGTCTGGATCAAGTCGATCTTAATTAACCTGAGTTGTCAACTGTGAGCTGTAATCTGAATTCATAAGTACTGTTCCTCAAGTGTATCTTGATATTACACCATCATAAACTGAAAAAAAAAGAAGAAAAAAAAGCTTTTTGCAATGGAAAGTATCTTCTAAGGTATCTATTTCTAGTTGTGTTCATTGCCAATATTGTCTCTTTACAAGAAGTTTTTTTGTTTTTGCTTTTTTAAACACCTGCAGCACAAGAATAGGCAGGTAAATTTCGAGTTGTGGAGAGAAGCCCAAGCATATGGAGATATCCAGCTGATGCCTTTTGTTGACTACTACAGCCTGCTCAGTTTGAAAACAATTGCAATTTGCATTATGGGGGTACGTAGATTCAAATGGTTGGTAAAGAAAATAGAGAGGTTGCTACTGTTATATATTTCTTCATTTATTTCTCTGCAAGCAAAATCATTCTCATAGTAGTCAGAATATCACTATTATTTTGACATTTTAATTTACTTTGCACTTTTGTAGCACCATGAAAACATGGGAAACTAGCAGAAAAGAGATGCAAAAATAAGAACTCTTTTTCTTTTTCAAAAATAGATATGGGAGTTGAAATGCAAATAATGGGGCTTTATCAAAGACATGGACACTTCTAGGAGGAATTTTTGAAATTCAGTGGACACACAACTATTTACTATATGTTTAGTTAATGACACAACTCTAGTGATAAAATTAGGTGAAGGATACAAAACTACGTTTAGTTATTTTTTAGAATTAAAATAGATTCAATTAAGGAACGCATACAAAATCACAATTATTTAATAATGATATGGAATATGGATTTAAAATAAAGAATCCTTTATTTATCAAAAAAAATAAAAATAAAGAATCCTTTTTTTTTTAATGAAAAACTGAGTATGGTGTGAGTAAGAGCAATCACTCATGAAGGACATGAACGTTTATGGTAGGAAAAACTCTTCAAAATGGAAGGTAAAAAACCCACTATCACCAAATCCACTAGCAAGCAAATCCATTTATAAGCATACAAAGATCTAGACCAAGAAAACTAATCTACCCCAGTCACATGAGCAGCCCCATTAATTCTTATTGTTAGAAAATTTCTTGATTTCTTTATTTTGTATTCTAAATAAATATATATAAATACTTATCAAAAACATATATATATATAAAAAAAAATTAACATGAATATAAAATTATGATTGGGATAGATAAATAAATAAATAGACAATATACTAATATAATAAATAGATAAAATGATATAAGAAAAAGTTCAAAAGGTTTGGCCCGTGACACTCCGAGGCGTGACATCACTGTCCTAAAATAGCTTAACCTCCCTACATGAAGGTACAAACGGATTAGAGTGCTTTCAAAATAACCTAGTGCTAACAAGCTATTCTTCGTCAGTGTTCACATACATTGGGAAGCTAATAAATTGTATTTCTTGGAGTTGCCAAAAAATAGTGAAAATACACAGATGTAAAGATGACTTGCAACCCAGTGATAGAAAAGTACCGAAAGTCTTTATTGATTAATGTAGGGGCAAATATGTATTGGATATTGGATATTGGATATTGGATATTGGACCAGTGAGGGAGAGGGTTGATCGACTGCTCGAACTTAATTGGCAGGTGTAAAACTGAATAATTGTTCTAATGGTTTGAAGAGACTCACCATAGACATGAATTTGGTATGGTGTTATAGATTCAATAGAGCTTTAATGGGTACGGAGTTTTTTCATTCTAATGCCAGCACAATGGACCCATCAGTAAGAGTAGGTATAACTTAAGAAATGAGGAATAGAATAGGGTGAAGAAGCATCTGAAGAGAGCATGTCTATAAAAGCCTAGTGAGGGTTTATAATTGATGTGGCAATAAAGATGATAATCAAAGCCTAAATTATTATTTTTTCTTCATTGGTAAATATTTATATAAATAAGAAGTGAGCTCTAATCACTCTCTCAATGCAAAATTTCATGATTAGTACACACAAGTAACACAAGGGTTTATATTAACAACTTTGAAATCCTAGGATTATTAGGAATTCGATAAAAAACACAACTCAGAAACATGTTAAAACAGCACGTGTTCGAACAAGGAGAGGTGCACGTTTAAGTGAAGTGTGCGAAGTGCACGTTCGATCGAGGAGACAAGCACATTTAAATGATGAGGCTATTGGAATGATTTATGTAAAACAGACTCCGTTTCAATTGAATTTGTCATTATCTGCATTTGAACGACCCCTATTTTGGAGCAAGGGTGCACGGTTGAATTGATGAGCTACTGTTTTGTCCTCTTTATTTTTTGCACAAAATAAAAAACACAAATTAAGTCTGAGGATCTAATGTCAATTCCCTTAGGGTAAATGTAAAATTATGTCTAGGAGACTTCCTCAGATCATTTTATGAATTAAACACATAGCCTGAACAACAATGTATAATAAACCATCTACTAAGTGTAATCAATTTAGTGCATCAGTGAAACTTACCTCAGTTGCACACAATTTTGATGCATTTTGGATATTCAATCATTGAAAATGTCCTTTAGAATTGCACTATAGTCTGTCAAGCTTCTTGTAATACCCCTATCCCACATTGGTTAGATGTGGCGAGTTCGATTGGCATATAAAGAACACCATGAGCTTGCTACTACTAATTTGGGCTTAAGCATTTTGAGTCATGTTGTTGCCCTGTTGGTATCTTTTTTCAAGTTCTTGGGTCAGGAGGCTTGGGGCATTTATAAATGGTATGAGAGAGGACCCTAATCCTGTGACAGGCATCGTGGTAATGTGGAGTTGCGTCCGACATCGCCAGCCAAGGAAAGTAACCAAGCCTTGTGGGTTAGGCAATGCGACAAGGACATCACACAATTAGGGGGGGAGGGATAGTAATACCCCAGTCTCACATTGGTTAGATGTGGGGAGTTTGATTGGCATATAAAGAACACTATAAGCTTACTGTTAATAACTTGGAAATAATCATTTTGAGCCATGCTATAGGACTCTTTCTTCAAGTTTTTCGGTCAGCAGGTTTGAGGTGCTACAGAGTGGTATCAGAGCCGGCCCTCAGAGGGTATAGGTCCTTAGAGTGTCCACTTAGAGATTTGAATCAACCCTAAGGATGTGTGGTCTTAGGAAAAAGGGGAGATCATGATATCTCACACTGGTTAGATGTGATAATGCGGAACGGAAATGTGAGAAGGAAAATCGAACATGTTGAATTCCTTAGTAATAAAGTAACATTGAGACTCCTCACCCAATAAGAGAAAATAATTTTTCAAAAATTCGAAATTGAATTAATATTGATAAAAAAAATTAACCATAAAGACCTATTACATCATGTTTATAGCACTAGATTAGTAATTCAAATAGAAAACTACTCATTTCTATATTTTCTATACTAATCTTAATAAAATAAGGAAACTAGAGAAATTAGGAACAAATCAAAATTAGAAACTAAATAATCTTAATACAACTTTAAAATAAATTTCTTTATTTTTAGGGTACCAAATCTATCCTACATCAGTCTCTCTCACTTGAAAAGAACTCATCTTCGAGTTGACTGGATGTATAAGACCTCGAACTCGTCTATAATCCAGTAATAATAATTGAATCTTTTGAAGAAAAATTAAATATTCAAAGATTTCTTTTACTGCATCTTCCATGAAATCTGTAATTTTAGGCCCTTGTTTTGATGACAATAATGATCCCATAATGAAACAAGAAAAATTTTCTTCTTGTTCCACTGCAATTTCAATCTGCTTGGAAGCTTTATAATCATCTTTTACAAGTTCAAGTTCATCCTCATCTTTAGCATTGACGACTTCCACTGGCATTTTGTCCTTCTCTGCCAATAAAGAACTTGTAGAATTCATTTGTTCCATTAGATCCACACTTTGATCAATTGATTCTGAACTGTTTCCTTCTTCTTTATTTTTTTCTAACTCCTTGTGATGGTCTTCAAGGCATGGAATAATTGGATATTTGTTTTCTATTACAAGAGAATCTTCTGTGAGGATGTGGACTTCTTTTAGCAGTTCAATATTTGCAACCTTATTAGTTGAAGCCACCTTAACAATTTCAAATTTTGCTTGTGCTTTTTCTTGGTGCTTCCCCATATTGGTCTGTATTTATTTTTTAAAATCTGCAAATAATTCTTTAGCAAAATCCTATTCATCAACAAGTTTATCATTCTTGGCCATAAACAAATGTATCTTTTTCTTTGCAATTGTATAAGCCTGTGTAAATCAAGCCACCATCTTTTTGCGAAACCTATAAGCTTATCTTCTGCTTAAAAATATTTTTTTTCTTTTGAAAGTCTCAAATCATTAAGACAATCATCCAAATCATAAACCCAATCATGGAAGTATTTAAAATAAAAATTACCATCAAA
Organism: Nyssa sinensis; assembly: GCA_008638375.1. NCBI lineage: Eukaryota > Viridiplantae > Streptophyta > Magnoliopsida > Cornales > Nyssaceae > Nyssa > Nyssa sinensis. The sequence goes on along the minus strand of VIRR01000386.1, from coordinate 10,778 downwards.
ATGAGGAAGTCTTTCGTAATTGCGAATAGCTCTGTCTTTAGGTTGGCCTCGGGAAAATCTTCCGCCACGGTTCTTATTGACTAGAAAATCTCTAGGAGCATTAAAATTGGGTCGCATGAGCGTCTATTGTATCACACCAAGCTGATCGTTGATTTGTGCGAACAGTTGTCCCTGTTCATCAATCGCCACCCATAAAGCCAACGTCCCACGACGAACATCAATGGGATTTTTGATTCCATCTCTACTAATTGCCATCAAGCCAGGTGAATCCTCGCTCTGATACCAAATAATGCAGAACAAAGACGTGGGAATGAGAATCGAACACGTCGAATTCCTTAATAACAAAGTAACATGGGGACTCCTCACCTAATAAGAGAAAATAATTTTCAAAATTTAAAATTTAATTAATATTGATAAAAAATTACCATAAAGACTTATTACATCATATTTATAGTGCTAGAATACTCCTATTTTGACAAGGAAACCAAAACTCCTATTTTTATATTAATTCTAGCTAATACAATAAAGACTAGTAATTCAAATAGAAAACAACTAATTCCTATATTTTCTATATTAATCCTAATAAAATAAGAAAACTAGAGAAAGTATGAATAAATCAAAATTGAAAACTAAATAATCTTAATACAATTTTAAAACAAATTTCCTTATTTTTATGGTACTAAATCTGTCCTATATCATGTGAGGAATTTGATTTGTATATATAAGACCACACAAGTCTTGCTACTAATAACTTAGCTTAAACATTTTGGGTCACGTGGTTAAGTCATTTCTTCAAGTTATTTGGTCAGCAGGCTTGTGGCGTTACACTTCTTGAGTCTTTAGTGGTACTTAACAATACGCTTGTGCAACCCTATTAAGTTAACAACTCATCTAAAAGTTGAAGTTATTAGAGAGGGTGTAATTTTATTATTATATTCTCTATCATGCCCTCTTACATGTAGCCAGTTTTAGCCTACACGTGTCAATTCATATTTTTAAGGGTGACAGTGAGGTTTGAACCGAGGACCTTTTGTCTGCTATGATACCATGTTAAGTTATCAGCTCATCTAAAAACTTAAGCTATTAGAAGAAGTGTAATTTTATTATTATATTCTCTAACAGACCCCATTATGCTTAACAAGTATAGATTCAATGTTTTGGACATAGAACTGCTAATACAAAAATGAGTAAAACATTTTTCTTCACACAGTTGTCAAAGATATAGAACTTTTTGAGTGTGTAGTTTCCAATTCATTGACTTAAGAAAATTATGTTAGATTCTTGTATTTTTTGTTTGTCGGGGAAATATCCACACTTGTTGGCTAATACAAAAATGAGTAAAACTTTTTTCTTCACAGTTGTCAATGATATAGAACTTTTTGAGTGTGTAGTTTCCAATTCATTGACTTAAGAAAATTATGTTGGATTCTTTTATTTTTTGTTTGTCAGGGAAATATTCACCCTTGTTGCATATTTTTGTAGATTTTTTGTGTGATTTGAGCTATATAAAAGCCGTTAGTGCATGGCTCTTACATATTTCACTTGTTCTTGAGTTGCGTCCCTTTTGGCATTCTGTACACACACACACACATGTTACTTATAAAAGAAATGTTTACTTATAGGACATACAACAGTGATAAAATTACAGGACCCCTAACCTGTAAAATAAATGCCGTTAATTTTAAAAGATCTCGTTGTTTAATTGAAATGTATTAGGGCCCAGTTGGTTCATTCAGATTCAACAAAAAGTAGTAGTTCCTAATCCTCATGTGACTCCAATGGAGGGATCCATTGGTCTGTTGGCAGGGCCTATTTGAGTGTTCCTCTCTTCTTCTTTTTTCCTCATAAATTTTCCTCTCCAATTCAAAGCATGTAATTGAATCAATCCAAAATTATGACACAGTTAGCTTGTGGACTTGATCATCCTTACCACAACCCTCAATTATTATTTGTGTTTCTTTTTCTATATATAAATTTGAATATAGTAAATATTTTTGATGTAATTGGTCGAACCCCTGCCCCTAATGAAGGGGATGGATTCTTGTTGGAGCTTTTCAATTTGATTATAAACAGGTAAGTTTGTTTTGAGCAGATTTGTTTGTAATATTATGTCATGACTTTTTTCTGGATAAATATCATCACTTTTTATTCGTATGATTCTTTAATTAATTTCTTGTCACATCACTAACAAGGTTTTCAAATACACCTTCAGATAAACGGAGATCTGTTATTTTTTTATTTATGTATTTATTTTTCTGTATCAATTGTGGCAGCTCATGATTTCAAGATTATTTTTATTTTTATTTTTTTTTATAAGAAACCTTTTTTGGGGTTCTTTTTCTGGACTTTATGTTTTGGTTACAATTTAATTATTTGTTCCTCTAATTTGCAGACCAAAATCCTTCCAGCTAAATATATAATGAAAACAGATGATGATGCTTTTGTTAGGATAGATGAAGTTCTCTCTAGACTCAAGGGAAAGGTTTCAAATGGCTTCTTGTATGGTCTTATATCATTTGAATCAGCACCACATAGAGACAAAAACAACAAATGGTATATCAGTACTGAGGTACCAATCTTAGTCAACAGAACCAGTTTATAATGGATGATTTTTGCCTCATTTTGTTTTGTTTCTTCTTCTTTTTTTCATTTTTCTTATTGTAATGAATGAATTCCTTGGACAGGAATGGCCACATGATTCATACCCTCCATGGGCCCATGGTCCAGGTTATATAATTTCCCAAGACATTGCGAAATTCATTGTTCAAGGCCACCAAGAAGAGACCTCAAGGTAAACTTTGAGTTTTAATTGTGAATGGAGGGCAAAACTACTGGAATGTAGACTTTTCCTTAACATCTCTCCAAGTTCTCTTGCTTTATTATTATTATTATGTTCGGGAAAAAGGGAGGGGGGTTTGGTTTAGAATTAGTGGCCAAAGTGCGGGAGTGATAGTGGGAGCCAAAGTATTGATTTTTGAAAAATAAAAAATGAACATATTCGTGAGATGGGGAGAGTAGCACCTATCAAAGATAACGTGAAAGAAAACCAGTTAAGGTGGTATGGTCTTGTAGAACGAAAATCAATTACTAAGAAGAGTGACATGGTTCATATTGAGGGTCATGGTAGGGGGTAGGAGCGACAAGTACTTAAAAAGATATGATAATGTATGGTATAGCTGAGAGAATGATCTTAAATGGAGAAGAATGACCTTAAATAGAGAAGAATAATGCGATAAGATTCAGGTAGTCGATCCCAAATAATTGGGATAAAATTTTGTTGAATTAAGTTGAGTTGAGCAGGAGAGGGTCTAAATAGTGCACAGACATATATATAGTCCCAATTGCTATGTCTCAATTGGGACTATATATATGTTACAAATGAATTTATAATATATTAAATTATTGAAAGATATATAATATACATATTAATTTATGTAAGTTACTGATGTATATATAGATCATAAAAATGAATGCAAATATGCAAGAGATTGCTGGGTGCAATGGTTAAATGTCATTCTAACAAGAATGAGAACACAAGTTCAAGTTTAAGAGCAACTACTTTGTACAAAATTGTTTAAATTTTATATATAATAATAAAATAAGAAGAAATGCTAATGGTGAGAACAAGACCTTGAGACTTGAAAGATTGGACTCCATGTGTATTAGACTACCTCAAACCAGTGAGAACCTGCTCTAAGGCAGGCGGATTAACACTGATCTCACTAACACGACCTGGGAACATGTATATGCCCCAAGGTTGGTAGATCAGGGCACCTAAGTTTAGAATACCATATTGGGTTTTTATCTGAAAAATCTCAAGTTCATCTGCCAAAATGTTGGGAAGTAGTGTGTTAACATATAACAAGTGCTCAATCTTGTTGCTCCAGTCCATGACTTCATGGTGAAGATTGTGTGGTGTAAGGAACTAAGGATCATACTTGATTGATGTTTGATAGAAAATCTTGGATAATGAAAATAAGAATTCTGCCAAAAAACGACATGAGAAAGATAACAAGACCATAGCATTGTCTTAATATCAAGTCACCTATTTATTTTTGTATGAGCTGACAGTCGTTCTGAATCTTATCTTGAAACTTCTCTACTATTCTTGTGTCTTTTCAGCTTTTTAAACTAGAAGATGTTGCTATGGGCATATGGATTGAGCAATTCAAGAAACATGGTCACAAAGTGCAGTACATCAACGATGAACATTTTCATAATGCTGGATGTGAATCAAATTATATTCTTGCCCATTATCAGAACCCAAGGATGGTCTTATGCCTGTGGGAGAAACTGCAGAACGCACATGAACCCAACTGTTGTGAATAACAATATGCCTTGTGGAACAACGAAGTTGACAGCTCCAGCGGCCTCTCTTTTTTGCAAATTTTGGTTTTAGTTTTTGGAGTTTATTTCAATTTGTTGACATTCTTCATGCTACCATACTAATCAAGAAAAAAAAAACATTCCTCACGCTACCATGTTTTACTGATTATGCTATTCTTCTTTTTTTCTTTACCAGGTTTTGCATTTACATCCATTGGTAAGCTTGACCAAATCTGTCATAAACATGCCATGTCAGGGAGCCCTAGAGTGGTCCTGTTAGGCACGAGGGTAGATAGTGAGTCAACCAGATGATGGGACATTCACTCGTGGCACTTTGTCCCGTAATTTGAGAGGGAAGATCATGATATGAGGGAGAGGTTCACCGGATACAAAATCCTGATAAAAAGTAAAAATTCTCCATTGCCAGGTGCTTTGCACCCAAGGCATTGAATATTTGTCACATTGTTATATATTGATGTGACAATGTGACAAATATTTATTAGTCCGGATATATTATACGTGGAACTAATAAATAACAATTTAATAAAAAATATTACGCTCTCTGGGCATAGGGATGGAGCAGTAATTTATTTTAGAAGGACAAAATTGTTCTTAATATTTTATTATAAGTTAAAAAATTAAATATTGGTTGACAATATTTTTTACCAAGTAACCAAATTTATTGATATATACAAAGTTATAAATTAGAGAGGAATTCAACCAAAAAAATGACTCAAAAAACTATAGGTTATACAAAAAAAAAAAAAAAAAAATTTGAAAGTTGTGTACAACACTTTCTGCTAAATCCTAAAAGAAAATTGAATTTTTAAGTGTTTTAGAAGTGTTTTATACAACACATTCACAATTGTTTCCGACGAGTTTCCATATTTTAAAAATGTTGAATATTAGTGATATTAAAAATCTCTTGTAATATATATACAATCAAACTACCATTTATTTATTAATCTTTTATTAGATTTGGTCTATGTGTTTAAGGAAGCTTTCATTATCGTCAACAATAGATGAAAATCATAACACTCAAGGCTCTCTTTTTTATTAAAATAAGATTAATGATATATTAGTCTTTTTAAGTGTTCCATGAATGGATCAAAACAATTACAATTGAAACATTTCTTAAATGCACAAAATAACCTCTCTTTTTTTATAAAATAATACAAAGAGGAGTTATATTAAAATTTGGGTAAAGAAAATTATGAAAATGTTTGAACTCAAGTAGGGTAAAAATAAAAATTAAATTAATATGTTTGAAACTCTTTCAAAAAAAAAAATACAAGAAAATTTTTAAATAAAAAAAGTTAGGGTAGTTGACTTGGATTTTGGGTTTTCATTGGCTTTCTTTGTACCTTGTCCTAGATGATTTCATGTTTATCGAGTACCGTAAAACACATCTTTATTATTAGAATGTTAATGTGATGGACAAGCTATGTTTGATTGTTTATTTGTCAATTTGAGATGTTGCCACCTGGACGAGGAGGCCTTAATACCTACACTGAACTAAACGAAGCACAAAGGAAACATTGAAAGGAAATGAGACAGAGAAATGGAGAAGCCATTTTTTAGTGAGATAGAAAAGGGGTTTTTTAATTTATTAATTACATATTCTCCTCTCTCTCTCTCTCTATTAAAAAAAGAAGAAGAGGTGTTACTAACAGCAAAGAGGTACAAAAACGAAACCTTTTCTTTCCCCCCTCCTCTCTTAACTTATAGATAGATTGAATATGGTTGGTTCAAAGGAATACTACTTACTTCCCTTCTTTTTCTCCTACCGATGGAAAACTTTATCCATCCGGTTTTTTCCCTTTCTTTCTTGCCTTTTACTTGGTACCAAATGGACCATAATGGAATCAAAATACAATTTGTTCACATTCTTATCTGTTCCCATTGACAGACCAATGCACCGAGAAAATAATGAGGTTCCACCCATTCATTTTGAATGTCAATTGTCGAGACAGAAATGGACCCCGCCATTAAGAAAAACCGAAACTTTGGCTTTTGTGTTAAAAACTTATTGGAAGTACAGGAACTAAATCCTGGACCGTAGTTGCACAAGATTCTGATAAATAAACTAATAAAATAAAGCTCGCTCCTCATTCATCAGCTTCAAAAGCAGACTAAAGCGACGGGCTGTTCTGGTGTGACTTTCAATTTTGATCGAATCGAACATGGCAATGGCGAGCTTGGCCAGACGAAAGGCTTCGTTTCTCACGAAGAATCTCTACAATTCCTCCGATATTCTTCGCTACTCTCTCTCTCTCACCTCCTTTTCCAGAGGCTTCGCCTCGGGATCTGATGAGAATGATGTCGTGGTGATCGGCGGTGGCCCAGGTGGCTACGTGGCCGCCATCAAGGCCGCTCAGTTGGGCCTTAAGACCACCTGTATTGAGAAGCGAGGCACTCTCGGCGGCACTTGCCTCAACGTTGGTTGCATCCCTTCCAAGGTACTCTTTTTAGTGTTTCTCATATCTCTTTTTATTCATTCGATCTGTTCTGTTGTCGATAGGTGTGGTGGTTTCCAAATTGCTTTATCGCTAGATCTAATGATTTTGTCTCATGGTCTTTAATGATGAAAATTGGATTGCGTACGCACATAGCAATTAGTTGAACTTTAACCTGATATTTTGATTTGTTCTTGAATTACTACTGAAGTCCCTCAATTATTTTGAGCAATTTATTCTTAACATGTTTGCTCCTTGTTTTTGCAAATTCCTTTGCTTTCGGTACTTTTCTCCATGATTCTGAGTTGTGCATACATGTTGCATTGGAGCACACCACTTTTCAAATTTGTAGTAGTCTAATATTTTCTTGAAAAATCCATCCTTCTCAAGTAGAATGAATCTGATGTGGCAATCACATTCTTGAAGACGTGCACCGGTCATGGGCCACATGGGACCCACTGATGGACCCCACCTTTGTGAGTTAGGTGAGATAAAGGTGGAATATGAGAGATGCCACATCTATCTATCTTTATTGATGGAGTAGATGGTCATTGAACATGAAAGGACAAAGTGTAGGGATGCCATATAGGATTTTACGAAAACTAGCAATGCAAAAACCACATTAGGAAGTAAGTGTTCAACATAATTATCTCGCAGCTTCCTATTTCGATTTCGGTGACACTTGATTGATTACTTGTACCTGAAAGAGTTAGAAAACTGGAGACATGATGCATACTAACTTAGAATATTTTACCTAACACCATTTTACATGTGGGAATTAACTCATGACGTTATGTTCATTTCCTAAAACCGAAGGAGCCACAGAAATTGGCGACTCAAATGGTTGCACCTCACATTGGGTCACTCCCCAATTGGGCATTCTGATGCAGCTAAGCTTTAGAAGTACTGATAGCATCATGTGTTCTTCAGAATTTGGTAACCACTCCACTGTGCACAATGAGAACTCTTAATTCATATGGCTTCTAAGTAAGCAAGGTCTTTTGTTTCAAGTAGCAGTGAACAGTGCACTTCGTTTTATACATTGTATGATCTATTGTTCTGGTATAAACTTTATGGGAATTGACATATTTTGGTCAAATATTATTGTGTTAAGTAAAGAATAAAATATTGATAAAAATGATACATCACAAGTATAAAAATATGAATATAGCAATGGATGAGGGATATGTTGCATTCATATATTGATATTACAATTTTTTTAAAGAAAATGATGGAAATCCTTGGGGTTGGATGAGTTGGGAAGAAACTTGAGTAATATCCCCGAGTTCCTAGGTTAAACTCTCATCGCAAGGGCCACTAATCTTAAAAAAAATAAAAGAGAAAATGATGACTATTAAGGCAGAAGAAATTTCTTAGCATCATAAATCGAGGATCCTTTGGCTAAAAGAGGGTGACAATAATACGAAATTCTTCTATAGAATGGCTTCTGCTCACAATAGAAGAAGTAGGATTACAAAGATGAAGATTGGCAATCAAGTCCTGACTAGAGAAGAGGAGGTGAATCAAGGGATCTCTAATTTTTTCTATGACCTCTATAAAGAGCCGAAAAGTTGGTGACCAATGTTGGATGACATGCTGTTCTCAAGTTTAAATAGAGAGGAAGTTGCTGACTTGGAGAAGAACTTCGATGAGGAGGAAGTTTTGGAGGCTCTAAAGGGTTGTGTCGAGGACAAAGCTCCAAGCCCTAATGGCTACTCTATGGCTTTCCTGTAGCATTGTTAGGAGGTCGTGAAGGCTGACATCATGGTTATTTTCATAGTTTCATCTCTCAAGGAAATTTTGAGACTCCTGTAGCCTAAGAAGCATGGATACGAACACGGAACACGAATATGACACGACATGAACACGCAAATACGTTATTTCTCAAAAAAGTAGGACACGGACACGTTAGGGACACGTTGAATATATATAATTTTTTTATATTTTTATATGACCATATAATAAAAACCTAATGTTATTTCAATTAAAATTGGCATAAAAACACACAATTTTAAAAAATATTATTAAGATATTAATTAAATAACAAAGTCATTAAATAAAAATAAATAACTTCTTCATTTAATCATCAACATCCATGATTCAAATGTCCGGACACGTGTTCGAAAAGTGTTCGAGAGTATCGGTGTCCGGCACGTATTTGACACAGACACGTTAACCAAAATAAAGTGTGCGTGCTTCATAGCCTGCAGCATTGTTGGGAGGTCGCGAAGGCTGACATCCTGGTTATTTTCAAAGTTTCAACTCTCAAGGAAATTTTGAGAAGAGCCTCAATGCCTCTTTCATTGCTCTAATCCCTAAGAAGGAAGGAGCCGAAAGCATCCGTGACTATAGACCAATTAGTCTTGGGAGGAGCATTTATAAGTGAATAGATAAAATGTTGTCTGGAAGACTAAAAGAAGTGTTGGGCAATATTATCGGATGCAATCAAAATGCTTTTGTGGGTGAGAGACAAGTTCTTGATGCAGTGCTAATTGTGAATGAATACATTGATGCAAGAGGAAACAGAGGGTAGAAGGTTTAATCTGTAAGCTAGATATCGAAAAGGCCTTCGATCATGTAAATTGGGATTACCTAATGTATATTTTGAGGAGGATGGGTTTGGGGGAGAAATGGAGGGCGTGGATATGACATTGTATTTCTACTGCTACTCTTTCACTTTGGTTAATGGATCTCCATAAGGGTTTTTTCTCACCTCCAAGAATCTTCGCCAAGGTGACCCCCTCTTCCATTCTTATTTGTGGTGGTTATGAAGGCTTTCAGTTGGATGATGAAAAGGGCCAATGAAGGGGGCCGAATAAAGGAGTTGTCTGTGAAAGAAAGAAGAGAGGGAGGCGTGAATGTGTCTAACATTGTATTTGATGATGACTATGAAGCACGAACACTCCATTTTGCCTCACGTATCCGTGTTGAACACACGTTGGAACGTTTGGACATGCGAAAAAAAAGTATCTAATTTTTCTGAATTTTGGACACTTTTTTTTTTTTTTTTGATTTTGAATTTTTCCCTCTTCTTCTCCACTATTTTTTTTTTTTTAATTTATACACACAAATATATATATATATAGTTAACAAAATTGTTTTAAAAGTTGAATCACGAATGTTGATTATTAAATAAAATTATTAATTTTTTATTTAATGATTTTTTATTTTGATATATTAATAATATTTACGTGATTTGTGTACTTTTATGTAAATTTTGATTGAAATCATATTAAATTTTTATTATATTGTCAAATAAAAATATATGAAATATATATTTAACGTGTCCGCAATGTATCCGTGTCCTATTTTTAAAAAAAATGTCGTGTCATATATGTGTCCCATGTCTGCATCCGTGCTTCTTAGGCTGATGATATGTTTGTGTTCTGTGATGCAAAAGAGAGGTTGTTTCGGGCTTGAAGGTGAACTTAAGCAAGTCAAAAATCATTCCAATTGGAGCAATTGCAGAGGTGGAGAGTTTGGCAGACATTTTAGGTTGTAGGGTGGGCTGCTTCCCAACAACATACTTAGGCCTACCAATTGGGGCTCCCTTTAGATCATGCAGAATTTGGGATCCAAACATTGAGAGGTTCCAGAGGAGGTTTGTTGGATGGGAAGGGCAATATTTATCCAAAGGGGGCCGTATAACCCTCATCAAAAGTACCTTGGCTGGCTTACCAACCTATTTCATGTCTCTCTTTCTCACTGCAAAGGTAGAGAAGAGGTTGGAAAAGCTCCAAAGTGACTTTCTCTGGGGTGATACAGAGGAGAAAAGGAAGATCTACTTAGTCAAATGGAACATTGTAAATCTCCTACAGTCTCAAGGGGATTGGGCATACAAAAATCTACACATGTCTAATAAGGTTTTGCTTGGGAAGTGGCTTTGAAGATATGGGATTGAAAGTCATCATCTTTGGAAGGAGGTCATAATTTCAAAATATGGGGGAGATAAGATGGGGTGGTTTCCAAGAGAGGTGGAAGGTACTTTGGAAGAGT